>ML299911.1:0-44877 GCA_005239495.1 Nicotiana undulata | reverse complement strand
GGTTACTCAGATGCTGATTGGGCAGGATCACCTTCTGACAGACGTTCTACGTCTGGATATTGTGTTTTAGTAGGAGGCAATTTGGTGTCTTGGAAGAGCAAGAAACAAAATGTAGTTGCTCGATCTAGTGCAGAAGCAGAATATCAAGCTATGGCAATGGCAACATGTGAGCTAATTTGGATCAAACAATTGCTCAAGGAGTTAAAATTTGGAGACATCAGCCAGATGGAACTTGTGTGCGATAATCAAGCCGCCCTTCATATCGCATCAAATCCGGTGTTCCATGAGAGGACTAAACACATTGAGATTGATTGTCACTTCATCAGAGAAAAGATACTCTCAAGAGATATTGCTACAAAATTTGTGAAGTCGAATGATCAGCTTGCTGATATTTTCACCAAGTCCCTCACTGGCCCTCGTATTAGTTATATATGTAACAAGCTCGGTACATTTGATTTATATGCACCAGCTTGAGGGGGAGTGTTAGTTTAGTAGTCAAATAGGGTTAAATAACCTTAACCTTAATCATATATGTATTAGGAGTAGGACATGTATTATCTATATATAGGGCTCATTGTATCATTGTATTGTGTGAATAATATATTATTTTCTCCCGAGCTTTCTCACATTCTCCATAAGGATTATAAAATCATTAACGCACTAATAGATAAACATAACAAAGCAAAATATGAGTCCCTGTGAATGTACAGGCATACCTGCAGTGCATATGTAAGACGTATATTTTCCTCAATTATATCTTGTCTGTATGATATCGCTTTAGATGCAGCATCGACAAGATCTTGTTGCTGCTGATCGAAGGCCTATACACATGTTAAGAGCAAATAACCTCAGCAAGTTCAAGGACTAGCAAGAAGATGGATTAACAAACAGAAAATGCGTAGAATTGGCAAGTATGACAGTCACTCTGGCCCACCATGCGCATATAAGCAATTCGCTTTTCCAGAACATATTTCTCGTTGCGAATTTGTGCTTCCTACCAAAAACATAAACCATTCACTTTGACAATGAAATAACAAAACGAAAATGGTATACTAAAAACACAGGCTCTTATTTACCTTGATGGAATATTCAGAAAGATGTTTTTTCAATTGTATAATCTCCTGTTCATGCTCCTGGATCTTCAAAACAAGATCCTAGAATGATACATTACTTATAATTAGGGGGGGAGGGGGGATCAGTATGAATTGTTAGAAGACGAAATTTCATCATGGTGACAGAGAGGGACCTGCTTCATACTGCTACTAACTTCGGCCACTGGTATCAGACCTTGTCCAGATATATTGAGCCGTCTGTCATAGTCTGCTTCTATTTGATACCTACCTAAGCCAGTCTAATGTCACTATTTCTGTTTGTATCTATGAAGAAAACTGCTGCCTTTATCTCTTTTCTCAAACATTTTTAATACAGCAGCGGTAACACCTAACTTGTAATGTCTGCGCCTGGTAAACTGATGTTTAGATGATGAATTGTACTTATGCTAATACCTGTTTGGTGAAAATGATGCCGAAGGTGATGAGAAATGAGAGAAGCCAGAATTATCAGTTGTTGTCTGACCACCAGGTAGTGCTCTCAATATACCATTCACCTTGCTATATTCGGTGTGGCTTTCTCCCTGATTTTGAAGAGTCAAGTTCAAATCATTTTGCCTGGGATCTTTTGCAAGAACCATATTACTAGACAAATTATGTCCTATACTGTCCATGTATGTAAGTTCAGGAATTTGACTTCCAAAACCCAAAGTTGATGGATGAGCTCCATCAGCCTCATTAAGATGATCCAACTGACCAACAGAACAAGGAATTTGACCTTTCAGTTCTCCTGATCTCTGCAAAATGCGGAGACCCCAAATATTATAAGAACATTGGATACATGAGTCGAATTAAAATTTCTTATCATAAGACTATTGACTATGTTCACATTACACTATTTCAAAGAGGTGCCGGTTGCACATATTGTATAATTTAATAAGAAGAGGCAAGGAGTCACAGAATCTTATCCGAAGCAAAGTCTTAACTTTAGAACATCAGCACGACAACTGATTTGGTTAAATATCTACCAAACAGAACCGTGAGTGAAAATAGAGAACTTTTGACAAAAAACTAGAACTGGCACATAAAACTAATCCATTTAACTCCTTGATGATCATGTCAGTCCAAGGGATAATATTGTACACATAATTACCTATATGTTGGCAGTACATAAGACGTACCGAGTTGAAACATTGCTCTAAACAGTAATGACAGGACTTTTTTGACCCAAAAGAAAAGGAAAGTTCTCTTTCATTACTATTTGGAGCAATGCTTTTAATAAAAAAGGTTGTCTGACACAGAACTCCAAAGCTAGTTAAATACAAGCATGTGCTATTTCACTGCATTCATTTTCTTCTAACCTACCATCTCAGAAAGTGCAACAATACCGACTTAAACACTGTTGCACTTATAACAAACTTACACATTTTTATTCATTGAAAATGAAGCTAAAAGCTATTCAGCCATCCTCCTTTTCTTTTACAGTTAATTTCTCTTTCCTGTTTGCTGCCTTTTATTTCATTTTCTTTTCCTTTTTTCTACTTGTTAAAGTTAAAGTTTGTTAACTTCAGCAACAAGAGAGCGCTGCAAAATAAGTACAAGAAGAGGCTACATTACGAATTGAGTAATGAGCTCAAGAAGTCAATCATGGCATCTACGTCATTTGCAATAGCCATGTTCTTGTAACACCCACTATCTGAAGCCTATGCGTAGACTTACTCAGTGAGACTGAGACAAACTTATTACCACTACAACAACAGCAACAACAACAAAAACCTAGTATAGTCATTTGCATCTACGTCATTTGCATCTACGTCATTTGCAATAGCCATGTTCATGTAACACCCACTATCTGAAGCCTATGTGCACACTTACTCAGTGAGAATGAGACAAACTTATTACCACTACAACAACAACAACAACAACAAAAAACCTAGTATAGTCCCACAAGTGGGGTATGGGGAGGGGTATGCGGAGGGTAATGTGCACCAGACCTTACCCCTACCTTGAAGGTAGAGAAGTTGTTTCTGATATACCCACGGCTCAAGGAAAGATGAAAAGAAAGCAGTAGTAACAAGCAGTAACAACAAAACTTATTACCAATAATGTCGGAAATACAAAATGACTTTTGTGCTCATATGTTTAAAAGAGATTATGGTACTTGTATAAAAAAATCAAATAAGTAATCCTTGTAAAGGACAGCCTGGTGCACTAAGCTCCTACTATGCGCGAGTCTGGGGAATGGCCGGACTACAAGGGTCTATTGTACGCAACCTTACCCTACATTCCTGCAAGAGATTGTTCCACGGCTTGAACCCGTGATCTCCTGGTCAAATGTGTAATCCTTGTAATTGAAAACGAGGGAGGGTCTATGGTGCATGTACTACTTGTCACTACTTGTCGTGACTGCACTGAAAATTAGGGGTACACTTCTATTAATAGGCCCAATGTGGTCCGGCCCATCCACGGACCACGTGCATAGTGAAATCTTACTGCACCGGGTTTTTGATAATGGTAAACCATTATTGGGACATTAACTTCCCCACACTTTTCCAAACTGGTAGATCGAAACTACTGCCGACTCATCTTCTGCATAGATATGATCGTCACGAGAACCAGAAAAATGGATATCCTTTGCAAGTAAAAAGTTGTCTAATCTCCTAGTTATAAATTTGGAAAAGGGTCAAAAATATCCCTTTACTATGCGAAAAGGATCACATATACCCTCCATTATACTATTGGTCTACTACAGTCCTGACGTTATAAAATTGGTGCAAAAATACCCTTAGTCCGTTAAATCGTCCACCATGCATCATCACACATGGCCTGACTTTTTGATGATGTAGATGCCACGTGGCAATGCCACTTCACCACCCCAACCCCATTTTACCTCTTCCTACCACTTCTTCCTCTCCGTACTTGCATAAACCCTTAAGGATCTATAATATAAAAAAATCCAGAAAATAAATTAGCTAAACATGAATACCAATAAATTAGCTAAACATGAAATCGTGTTGCTACGCTTCCATTAGGCATATAAGGGTAAACAAGAAGCCGCTCACTTTTAGTCGAGCAAAAACCCCAAAAGACGGAGAAGATTTCGATGGACAACCAAACTAATCAACTCGACCTGTGTCTGAAATTGGATTTCACCACCGACAGCATTGTAGTCCTTCAATCTTTTGACAGCCACAACGGTTCCATTATTTAAGCGGCCCTTATACACAACTCCAAATCTTCCGCTGCCCAAGATATTTTTTGAGCTAAAATGATCAGTTGCAGTTCGCAGTTCCTTAAAGGCATATCTTTTCAGGTGACCCAAGCATACCTCTGGATCATATTGCTATGCAGTGGAGAAATCATTGATCAGATACAACTATAGAGGATAACGGGAGATTGGCAAAAAATAGTAAATGCTCAAGGAAAATGATGGGAAAGAATAAGTAGTGACTTGTTCCCATAAAATGTCCACAAATATGCAAGAAACAACCACAGTCTAAGATTGGTCAAGGAAAACGTCATCACAGTGGGAGGGGGGAACAATTGATTCACCTGACAAGGTTGGTCAGGACAGTGAATTAAGTTCATATATAGCAGTGGACCACAGTATTTTGTAAAGAAAATTGGTATTCATGTTTAGCTAATTTATTTTCTGGAAATTTTTTTGTTATAGATCCTTAGGGGTTTATGCAATTATGGAGAGGAAGAAGTGGTAGGAGGAGGTAAAATGGGGTTGGGGTGGTGAAGTGGCATTGCCACGTGGCATCTACATCATCAAAAAGTCAGGTCATGTGTGATAATGTTGGACATGGTAGAAGATTTAACGGACTAGGGTATTTTTGCACCAATTGTATAACGCCGGGGGCTGTAGTAGACCAATAGTATAACGGAGGGTATATGTGATCCTTTTCGCATAGTAAAGGGATATTTTTGACCCTTTTCCGTTATAAATTTGTTATTACATGGGATAATCATTGACAGAAGCAATCTTCAGCAAACACTAGTCAAGAGCTATAACTGAGATTTCTGTTAACTTATCCTCTTTAACTTAATCCAGGCTATGTATTGCAACTATATTTGCATTATGTATTGTCTTCCTCCCCCAACCTCCTCATTTGTAAATCAAAACACTTTGATGATCCATCCACCAAAATACAAAAACAATACATAAATTTAGTCTTAACCACTATCTGCTTCAGTTCTTTGGAATCATACTACAGTTCTTTTTTCTTTTTTCTTTTTTCTTTTTTCTTTTTTCTTTTTTCTTTTTTTTCGCTTCAGTGGATCCTTTCCTTCCATCACCAAAAAAAATTGTGTGGTAATTATCCAAGTTAACCAAATTATTTTAATGAATGCTACTTTTTAATTAAACGGTGGTGTATGGGTTAGCTTGCGCGCACCTCGACTAATTCCACGAGGTACCTGCTACCACCCACCAACACAGGTATAACCAGTCCATCAAGGTTTGGAAGATGGGAAGAAATCACCTATTATTTTTATTTTTGCCTCTGTTAGGATTTGAACCTGAGACCTCATGGTTTTCAACCCATTTCATTGACCACTAGGCACACCCTTGGATGCAATGCTAGTTACAACCTTAAACAAATAGATTAATGATCTAGCAGCATCTTCTCTGTCTATGGAAGTTACATTTAACAATTCCTTAAGGGTAAAATGAACATATTTAAGTGGCAGCGAAAACCTAATCAGCATAGACGACGTGCTAACTGCTATTGACATCAACTCTGCAACAACTATTACCAATCCTCAATCTCAAGCAAGTTGAGGTCACAAGCTCAAATTTATAGTCTACAAAATGTTGTACAACCATATATACCCTGACTGTATAATATACTACCTTCTGCAAAGAGTTGAATTATTCAACTTAAAAGTGAAGCTAGATGGTCTGCTTTCTAACTGCTACCTTTAAGTAGAAGTACGGAGCAGCTAGCAATAGCTGCCACCTTTTTATCAACTGTTAGATCCCTACGATCAAATATAGTGGGGAATATAGGTACTATACTAAACATGTGTAAGTCTAGCAAAGGGCACTACATACATAATGTCGAAGTGACACAAAAAGTGATGCTTTGCATTTGCAGGTAACAAACAAATTGGATAGCCAGCATAATGATATTCAGAATTTTGCATATTGTGGAACCAAATAACGTAAAGCATAAGACAACTTTGGTCCACAGACCACCAATCTGATTATTACTTACAAATTTTTCAACTTCCAGAATCTTCTTTTGAAGTTCTGTTCTTAATCGATTATTCTCGTCAACCTGTAAAAGAAGAATACAGATAGGATCAGCAGACAGTCCTTTCTCTTTGTGTGTGTGTGTGCATTTTTTCATTTTTTTAATAGTGCAATAAACAGCCTTAGATCTCATCAAGAGCCCACATCCCATTATTGAAGCAGCCACAAAGCATAAAGGATTCATACGTGACCAGTTATGAACATAAGAACGAACCATTCCATCTCCTTCACACTGCAAGTTTTTGATATTCAGCTAATTTCCCAAAAGAAGAAAGAAAGAAAAGAGGAATTAAACATCCGCAGACGAATTTCCAAAATAATAAAGCACTGTTCTTCTTGACTCTCATGGTCACCTCCAGTTCCGTCCTAACATCCTGAAGTGATATATGTGTATGTAATAATAGCAGTAATAATTGGTAATAGTTCAGAAATCATCTCAAATGAAGCTACTACTTTATTGCACAAAAATCCAGCAAGTCCTCTTAAAGCTTGAAGAAAACAGCAATAACAACAACAAACCCAGTATACTTACACAAATACGATTCGGGGAGGGGAGGGTAGTGAATACGCAAACCTTACCCCTACCTTAAAGGTAGAGACACGGTTTCCGATAGACCATCGGCTCAAGGAAAGATTTATAAAAAAAAAAGGCAATAGAAACCGAGGAGAAAGGAACAGCATGTAAAATAGAAATCTAACAATAATAGAATACAAGACTAACAATAATAAATACTATTGGTATGGGAAATAAACACTCTCGACTACCTACTAGCCTTCTACCTTAATCCCGACCTTCACACATTCAACGTCATATCCTGCCTAATCACTTCTCATCAATACTTCTTTCGCCTACCTCTACCTCTACCTCTTCGCAGGCCCACCAAGGTCAACCTCTCACACCTCCTTACTGGAGCATCTGTGTTTCTCCTCTTTACATGCCCAAACCATCTAAGTTTCGCTTCCCGTATCTTGTCCCCCACAGGGGCCACTCCAACTCTGGAATATCTCTCAACATCCTCATTTCAGCTACTTTCATCTTATGGACATGGGAGTTCTTTACTAGGCCAACACTTTACCCCATATAACATAGTCAGTCTAACCACTCTATAGAACTTACCTTCAAGGTTAGGTGGAACATTCTTATCACATAAAACACCGGATACGAGCCTCCATTTCACCCACTTCGCTCCAATACGATGTGTAACATCCTCGTCAATCTCCCCATTTCCTTGGATAATAGACCCAAGATACTTGAAACTATCTCTCTTAGGAATGACTTGTGTATCAAGCCCCACGTCCACGTCCGCTTCATTGGTCATGTCACTGAATTTGTACCCAAATATTCTGTCTTCGTCCTACTCAACTTGAAACCTCTAGACATTAGGATTTGTCTCCAAACCTCCAGTCTCGAATTAACATTGTCTCGCTTCTCGTCAATCAGTACAATATCATTCACAAATAACATAACCATGGCACCTCGCATTGAACGTGGCGCATCAGTATGTCCATCGCCAAGGCAAATAAAAACGGGCTAAGAGCTGACCCCTAGTGGAACCCCATCACAACTGGAAAGTGGTCCGAGTCCCATCCCCCGCTGTCTCCACTGGGTTTTAGTTCCATCATACATGTCCTTAATCACCCTAGTGTAAGCAACAGGAACACATATAGCCTCCAAACAACTCCATAGAATCTCCTCATGACTTTGTCGCATTCTTTCTCTAGATCAATAAATAACATATGCAAGTATGTCTTCCTCTCCATATACTAATCCCCCAACCTCCTTACAAGATGAATGGCTTCCATAGTCGAACGCCCCGACATGAATCCGAACTGGTTTTTGTAAATAAACACACTCCTCCTCACCCTTGCTTCCAACAGCCTCTCCCAAACTTTCAAAGTGTGGCTCGGCAGTTTAATATCGCTATAGTTGTTGCAATTTTGGATATCACCTTTGTTTTTGTACAACGGCAGTGTTGAAAAAAGCGATCGCTTCTTCGCTTTAAGCGAGAAGCGAAGCGAAGCGAGGCTATGGGCGCTTCAACCAGTAGAAGCGACTCAGGTAGATAAAAGCGCTCGCTTCTCTGTGAAAAGCGAGAAGCGAGAGAAGCGGGGAAAAGCGATAGAAGCGTACGCTTTTTTATAAATCTGCAAACAACCCTATTTTATTAAAATACCCAACAGCCCTATTTTATTAAAAGACCCATCAGCAGAGCCGAGAAACTAGGGTTCCCCTTTCAAGTCAAAAAAACTTTGTTTCAAGTTTCAACAGCCTTCGCAACACTGACCAGCAACAACTTTCTGATTTTCCTTCTTCAAGGCTCAAGCAACTCTTACCAGGTATGTTTCTACATTTTTTAATTTCATTCTTCTTCTTCTTCTTCTTCTTTTTCTTTTTAAATGTCCAAAATGCGTCGAAATGCTGGCGAATTTTTTCCAGAAAAATTCCGCCCAGTTCTGCAGATTTTCTGCCCATTTTCTGCCTATTTTCTGCCGAAAAATTTGCCCAATTTCTGCCCAAAATTATATCCGTTATTCTTAGAACTTATTGTCTTTCTTATGTATATGTAGTTGTTCTTTTAAATGGCGCCAAAAGAAGATAGAAAAGATCCGGCTTGGGCGTACTCTGAAAGAGCTCACGAGACCAACAAGATGGCAATTAGATGTCTTTTTTGTGATAAGATTTCAAATGGGGGAATTTATCTTCAAAAAGCGCATCTAATTGGTGGTGATCCAAATGTCGCAGCTTGTACTAAAGTTCCGGAGCATGTGTTGTCTATGTAGTATTTATTTTAATTTTTTTTTTTAAATTCCGCTTCACTTAAAAAAAGCGAGCGCTTCGCTTCTCGCTTCTCGCTTCTCGTGAAATAAGGGTTGTCGCTTTTCCTCGCTTCACGCTCTTCGCAACACTGTACAACGGAATCATCATACTCCACCTAATTTTGCAGGCATCTTCTCGTCCGAAAAATAATATTAAACAACCCAGTGAGCCATTCCAAGCCTGCCCTGCCCG
Organism: Nicotiana undulata; assembly: GCA_005239495.1. Classification (NCBI taxonomy): domain Eukaryota; kingdom Viridiplantae; phylum Streptophyta; class Magnoliopsida; order Solanales; family Solanaceae; genus Nicotiana; species Nicotiana undulata. The sequence continues at coordinate 35,558 of ML299911.1, read as the reverse complement.
AGCTCTTCCACAATTCCACCGGAATTTCGTCTGGCCAGGTTGCTCTTCCCTTGCTCATCTTACGCATAGCCCTCCTCAATTTTAATACGCCAACAATAACCAAAATCTCGACGACTCTAAGAGTGCTCCAAATCACCCAAAATAATACCATTATCTCCCTCTTCGTTAAGGAGTTTATGGAAGCATGTTTTTCGTCTATGTATAATATGTGCCTCTTCCATCAATACTCTACCTTCGTCGAGTTTTAAGGCACTTAACTTGGTCCAAGTCACGGGCCTTCCTTTCTCTTACCTTGGCTAACTTGTACAACTTCTTGTCCCCACCTTTGTCTCCAAGTTCTTCACACAAACGTCCAAACACTGCAATCTCAGCCGCCATAATCTCTAACTTTGCCTCCTTCTTGGTCGTCTTATACCACTCCCTATTCATCCTCTTCTCCTACTCCTCCTAATGAAAGATTTCTGCAATTTTTTCCCGTTTTTGAAAATTGAAAAAACTTTTCATAATTTTTTTCTAACCAAGCACAGCTAGAGAAAAGTATTTTAGTTTTGCAAAAAGTGAGAAACTACTCCAGAGGTGTTTTCAAGTTTTTGCAATAATTGAAAAGCCTTTTCCTAATGGCGTTTGGTCAAAAAGATTTTTCGAAATAATCTTTAGAACTTTCATTAAACAAATGGCTAATTAACTCAAGATTTTATTTTTTTACCGGTGGTGTTTGGGTCAGCTTGTGTACACCTCGACTAATTCTGTAGAGTACCTGCTATCTCTCTCCAGCATAGGTACCACTAGGGGTTCAAAACCATTCTAAAAACCAACCGAACTGAAACTAACCGTACCGATTATTAGGTTTTTTGAGTAAAACTGTAGGTTCCAATATAAATTTATAACTGTACCGTAATTAGAGTAGGTTTTAATATTATAAAGAATAGCGAAAAAATATTGAACCGTACCGAAATTGGTCATATGCTCATGTGTAACTATTTGTAAGGATAGTATCATTGTTGTCTTTGCAAAAACTTTAGTAAATTGCCAAAGAACGTATGAGAGCAAACTGCTTCTAGTATATAAAAATCTTTACTTTGAGTAGTGGCACGGTTTATATGGAATTCTCCATATTTTATAGAGAAATATATACTCCATGCGTTATATTAAAGCTTATTATTATTTTATATAATGAATTAGATATTCGTGTGACTCCTAGATGACACTATAAAAAAAGTACCGTATATCGAAGAGAAACAGAGATGATTGGTACGGTTTTGATAAGTCTAAATTTGGTTAAGCATAATAGAGTAACCAAAAAAATGGTATGATATAATTCTTTAAAAATAAATGTTTGAACCGTACCATTGACACCCTAAGGTGACTTTGTCTACCAAGGCTTTGGAAGAAATAACCTATTATTTTTCTCTCCGCTGGTATTTGAACCTGAGACCTCATGGTTCTCCACCCACTTCATTGACTATTAGGTTACACCTTTGGATGCCTAATTAACTCTAGAATTTTATTTTATTTTATTTTTATGAAGTTAAACTCCAGAATTGTTTTACCTAGAGTATAATTTGATTTGTCATGAAATCATTTATCTCTAACCAGCACTTAAAGTCCCAACTCTAGAGATTACATGTCCGAAAACCCGTGTTTTCAGTAAAATCAAAAACTTATTTCTATAGTAGCTCAAAGACATTTCACTCGTTAATATTGTACAAACATATGTTTTAATCCAAATGTTAATAAGTTAGATGACAGCTAAAAAGATCCATGCAAATAAAAATGAATGCAATATTTTCCAACAACGTTATTAAACCTTTCACTTTTCCCGTTTGTAATTACAACCACTCTTCTTCAACAAAAAAATTACAACCACTCCCTTATCCCATTTTATTATTATGCTATTTGATTTTTTTTATAAGGTAAATTGTATTAATCAAAAGGGAGAGAACTCCCGTATACAGCAAGTATACCAAAAAGTAGAGAATTTACACCAGAACATGATTCTCTACAAAAGACGCCCAATCTTCTATACAAATAAGGGCTATATGAGTGCACCAAAAAGCGATCAAAGATAAAAGACTATTATTAAGATGTGAAAAAGTAGACTCAATCCCCTCTAAAGCTCTCCTATTTCTCTCCCCCAAGCTATCCACATGAGAGCTAACGGGGCGTACTTCCACGCTTTTTGCTTTCTTCTTCTACGGAAACCGGCCCGGCTATATTATTATGTTATTGGATAAAGTATGATCTGAGATTACCCTGGCTTATGATCTGAGAATACCCTGTCCATTGCAATTTGCTTGACATCCTTAAAACACTTCACTCCACTTAGTAGAGATAAAAAATCTTTCAATTATACAGGCTTGATCCTCCCCGTGAATTGTGCTCCCTGTAAAGCATGGTCAATAGCAGTAGCTTTAGTACATGAGTTAGTGTTATTTGTGTATTTTCGTATTCCTTGACTTCTATGATTACTTGTTGTTGCTTTCGTTTCGGCTTTCTGATCGCAGTACTTAGTTTTAGTTTTGTATTTTTGCTTCAGTTTTCTAATTGGTGTGCTTGTTGTTGCCCTTCCTTCTACTTTTCCTTAGCCGAGGGTCTACCGAAAACAGTCTCTCTGCCTTGTTGAAGGTAGGGTAAGGTCTGCGTACACACTACCCTTCCCAGACCTCACTTGTGGGATTACACCAAGTTTCTTGTTGTTGTTGTTGCTATTTGATAAAGTATGTTGTTATGAATTCACTTGTGGCAAGGAAGACCTTTGATAAGGAAGATCTTTGATTTTTCTGCTTGTTATAAAGGAAAATCTTTTGAATTTGTTTAAAATATTAACTTTAAATTCCTTATAGGCCTTTAAAATGGACAGTTTTTAGTATGGAAAAAACCCTAATTTTTTGTTTATCATGTAATTTCAATTTAGAGTTTCGAGTTCCTTAGAAGCCTCTATAAAAAGGTGGTTATTACAATCTACAAGCAAAGATCAATAATTCACACTGCATTCCTATTTTCTCTCTCATAATACCATAATTAATAACCCACCTTACCTATATCTCTAGCCTTTTGCCCTGTCTATTTAGTTTCCTCTAGGCATGTAATATCAACTCTCCTTCTTTTTAGGGTATCCACTAATTCCATCGACTTGCATGTCAAAGCACCAAAATTAAACTATTAAGTACCAATGCCTAATGGGGATTAGAACACGTGACCTCACTGAAGGCTTGAAACCACTTGACCACCTTTACAAAGAGAGAGTTACCTATATGGCCTCTAAATTGCTACAACTACTGATCAAAAGGAGAAAATCCAGTAAGCTAGAACTACATTAAAGTCAACTTTTTATGATACATTAAATATTCAAGCTGACAACATGATGATTCAAAAGATACAACAATAATTACGTCTCAATCACAAGCTAGTTGGGATCAACTATATAAATCCACTCAATCCATTTCACTCGTATTGGACCGATTTCATTCCAATACTGAATGCTCCATTAACCAAAAGATAAGTAAATAAATAAAACTATGATGCAGCATGGTAGGAAACAACACAAAGATCCTTCCTTTCTCCATTACATAACAACCATGGTACTGTTTTAAGAAAACTCCAAAACCCAGAAACTCTTTTCCTCCCTTTTTGGACAAGTGTACAAACCTTTTTTCACATAAATAAACACCCTTCAATATGGAACTTTTTGTTTGATATACATTCTGATGTTTTTTCGGGGAGGATACATTACTATGAACTGTAAGCAAAAGAAAAGTATACTAAGAGACAAACCCTGAACAGGATCAGCACCCAGATATAGTAGCATTACAACCACAAGAAGGTACAACTCAACAGAACCGTGGAATATTTCACACGATATGCATTAGACTATATGCACTAGAGACTGTTGGACACGACAGTGACTGATGTATCATTTATCTATCTCTAGACTACCTTTCTGCAATTCAGTTTGCAAAACATGGCATAGGTTGTTTAAAAAGGACTAGAGTTATCCATCTTGGACAGGACAAAGATATAGGTCTAGGACAACAACTTTATCTAAATGAAACTAAGAGACTTAATGCCACATTCAACATTGACTTTCAAAATCCTATTGGTATGATTGAAGTCCATATGATACCATAAGTCCATAACTATGGAAATTTACACTTATTGAATACAATAGAGAGAAGAGAATACACATAAGCAAGAACATAAATTGCAACTTGCTAGAATTTAACTCCAAGAGAAGTGCCAACTTGCTAGAATTTTTTAACTCCTTGAAACCTCAAAATACTTAGCCAAATGCAGGCAGCTTAAAAGATCATAGCCATCAAACAATCTAGGCTAAAATTAGAACGTTCCAAACAGACTCATCATCAGAATAATTAAAACCCACATTCAGGTGGGGGAAGGAGTAGCAAACCTGTTGCTTAATGGTGGCTTCAGCAGCTTCAACTGCTTTCAAAACCTGAAACAACCCGTCATTGTTCTTTGAAATATTTGAATCATTCAAATTCAATCCCACAAGTTTAGGCACCAAACTGTCTCCTCCATTTTCCATATCTCTCTCCCTCTTTTTCTCCTCCCTCAACCTTCAATACTTATCTTCTTCACTACAAAAAATCTCTATCAGAAAATGGTATAATAAGAAGAAGAACATAATCCATACAATTTTCACCCATGTATATTTACAACCCTATTCCCTCAAATTTCAAGAAAATAACATAAATGAAACAAAACCCCAATAAGTTAATAAAATATTAGAAAACAAACAGTACCTCAGTTCCCTATCGAATACATCGAAGTAGGGGGAAATAAAGCTGATAAAAATGGGGGAATACGTAAATAGATACAAAAGTAGAAGAGGAGAAGACGAAGACTTGGATATGGTGGTTTGGTGGGGGGTGGGGTGATAGTCTTGTGATTTGGGGGGTGGGGGTCGAAGCACGCGGGGTTATCTGTCTTTCGGCCTTTTCTGTCGTCTTTGTTTCTTTTGGATTCTTGCCCGAAACGAAATTAACTCACAATTTCCACCTACTTGCTACTTGCTACGTAGAGTATTATTTTTATTCTTTTTAATTATTAGTATGATGATGATGATTTTTTTCTTCTTTTATTTTCTTTTTCTTTTTCGCGAGAATACTACAGCGTAGAGGGAGCTGTGATAATTATGACGGGGTTTATTAAGGAGACAACTTTTTTTATTTATTTGTTTGCTGGGTTATTTGTTTAACGTGTGAATTGCAAATCTGGTCCTTCAAGTTTCACAGTGTAATTATACTTGGTCATTTGATATTCGTGATGAAAAAAGTACACTTACGGCTCACTTATGTGCATTTAACGAACGTCTGATTCTTAATTATTCAGATTTTAGTCACTAAGTGTGTTTGTTTTATTTGAATTTTAATTATTTAGATCTTAACCATAAAGAATGTTTATTTTTTTTATTTTACAATCACTTGATGGCCTGAATAGATCTTAATGATTAAGCTCTATAATAGAGTTCTAATATCATTAAGATGTTATAAATTCAAGATTATTTCACTATTACTCTTACAGTTTCACGATTAATCACTATCGCCACAGCTATCGATGTCCCCTACCATTATAGACTACAACCACCGACTATCCATCACTCATTACCACCATCCTCAACCACAATCACTAACGTTGTCAAGCATGAATGTCGGTTATCACTAACACTAGCATTCACTTACAACTATCACCACCAACCACTATTACCACAATAATCACCAGTAACCACTATCAACCACCACTATATACCATCGATCACTGATACCAACCACTATCACCATCAAACACCTTTGTTAACTACTACTGTCATCAACAATCTATTACTTATATTCACCACTATCAACCAACACCAACATCAGCTACTACCCACTAGGCAGCCACAACCACTACCGTTAGCCATCATCACTGTTTACCTGAAAAACGGTAACTACAATTATATTTGATTATGTGGTTCTAAACATATGTAATTTATTTTAATGCTAGTTGTTAAGCAGTAGATGTCAAGTGTGATTGAAATAAATGTGTTAGAGATGATATGAAATCGAAGATAGGCAAATCAAATAGCCTCGAGTCGGGGGTTCCGAACTGGCTGGATCAGATCCTCGAGGTTGAGGCTCGGGGTCAGTGATGATCGATCGGTGAAGCTATAACAGTTTTATGGGCCTCGAAGTAGGCTATTTATGATCAATGATAGATAATAAATGAAGAACAATTAATGAAATGCAATCAATGTAAGTAATAAATCAGTAAAGAGACAATAGGGGATGTTTGAGTTAGAGAGAAAAGAATATTCTTGTTCATTCTATTGAATATCGTGTGTGCAAAAAACGATAAGGGTCCCCTTTATATAGGAGGGAAAGTCTCAACATAGTACATAGTCATTTATTATAAAGATATGCAGATGATACAACTATTTATTGTCATAGTACGGACTTGTACTTTACTGCAGACTTGGTCGCCCTAACCCTCGGGCCGCTTGTTCACGACAATCGCAGACCTGCATTGCCTCGAAGTCGATCATAGAAAACATTCGGGGTCGGGCCTTGAGCTGCACCTCGAGCCTTCTGCGGATGGGCTATGAAATGCCATTTCAAACATAAAATCGGTCTCTCCGATTTTAGCCGTATACAGATAGTCCCCGCGTTTCTTTGGAGTAAAACGATAAGAAACGGTTCCGACCTGGATTTCATTGAACCTCTTGTGATGATGTCATGCTTGTGACATAAGCTTTCGAAATGATTGAAATTTTCCATCAGCCCGTCTTCCTGGAAGCTTTGAATGTACCGCCGGTCCCTTTTCCCAAAAGCATTGTGTAACGACCCAAATCCCAACTTAGGTCGTGATGGCGCCCAACTCTTATGTCAGGCAAGCCAACCTTAATTCACTAGTGATCCCTTTTTAATTTATAAAGCAATTCACCATAATTAAGAGGTTTTTCTTTCAAATGCATAAGTTCGAAGTAAATTAGTGACTTAGACAACCAAAAGTGAGCAATAAATATAGTAATCACCACCATCATTCCAACCCAAAAGGGATAGAATATTCACTACGTGGGCATGCCAGGAACTGGTGTCACAGGTCGACGGGCATCTAATAGAAACTAATATCCAAAAGAAAGTACAAGTTTTCCCTACTATCTGAAGAAATAATACAGACATAATAAAAGAAAAGAGGAACTCCAAGGTGCTGCCAGAGATAAGCGTCAAGAAAGCAGCTCACCGAGAAGTCCACGCCCACTATACGTCAGGGACGAGCGCCGGATGAATACCCATATGCACCTGCCTCAGAGCTTGTACAATTAAGTACAGAAGCGTAGCATGAGTACATAAACAAATATGTACCCAGTGAGTATCCCGTCTAATCTCGAAGAAGTAGTAACGAGAGGTAAACGTGATACTTACTAGGGCCAACAATTAAATAACATAATCTAATAAAGAGTAGGCAGGTATAACAACCGTAGAAATCATAAGGGCATGAAATAAAGTATAAATTTATAATTTTACCTTTACATAGCAAAATTCCCTAACACGTAGTGTACTAAAGTCCTTTTCACATGAAACAGTTTATACAATTGCAACAAATCTCCCAGTCAACTATATAGCACATAATATGCCGAAGCGTACGGCCGAAGCGTTGCAAAAATAAATGTGCATTGCCGGTCGAACGGCTCGAACCATAGATGCATCTATTACCCCGCTCGCGAATTGAACATGCGACGCGATTGACATAATAGTAGGGCTATCCCGCTCACGAATCATACATGTGATGCAGGTGCCGCACACATACATAAAATTATCAATATTTAGGGAGTTAACCGAGATTATACTTAAAAACAAGAACTTAAGCAATATAATTTTGAACATAACTTCCTAATATTCTCATGCCAATTCAAGGATAATAAGCAACTCAAAATACATTTAAGAATACATGTAAGGCACATATAAGCATGCTTGTGAGCCCTAGAACTACCCAAAACAATATAATAGTAGCTACGCACGGACTCTCGCCACCTCGTGCGTGCGTAGCCCCCACAATTTAGGACATTTCAATCATTTATAATCACCTATGGGGATAATTCCCTCTTAGAAGGTTAGAAGGGAGATTCACCTCATGTCGAACCTACTTTCCGGGTCAAGAACGCGCCCGAAACTCCAAACTCGTCACCCAAGGGCTCGTAACTAGCCAAATGTTACATAAATTCATCAATTTATGCTCAAAAGTATGGGATTCCCCTATTTAATTAACCAATTTAGCCTACTTTGCAATATCTCAAAATACACCCCCGGGCTCACATACTCGGATTCCGGAAATGTTCAAAGGAAATACTTACCCATAACCTAAGGATCATTAATATATAGTTTTTGTGTGATTCCATGGAAAATTTCTTGGTAATTCTCCCATTTTTCATAAAACCTAGGTTTTTACCCTAAGCCATGATTTCTCACTAACTAGTGTGTTAATCCACCTAAAAATCCAAGTATTCAGCTTAAATTATAGTAGGAATCACTTACCTCTCAGTTGCTAGGTGAAATCTCCTCTTTGAAAGCTCCCAAAATCGCCCCAAGTGAAGAAAAATGGCTAAAATGGGACTAAGTTCCGTTTAAAACTAACACTGCCCAGCCGCCCCTTGTGTGTGATCGCAGCTGGGGCAATGCAATCGCGAAGGTCAACCGGTCAAGGTCCCTGAGGGCCTACTGTGCAACCGGAGAGGGGTACGTGCTATCACGGAGAGCAAAGTGGGCTAGGCATGTGCGATTGTGGGGGAGGGAGTGCGAACGCGGAGAACAAAATTGGGCCAGGCCATAGATCACCCTTGTGCGAACGCACATAGGCCCATGCGATCGCACAAGCCATTTCCCCACACCCCTGCCAACTCTTATATGGGATTGCATTAATGCACCTGCGATCGCACTGAAGAAAACCAGTAAGTGAAAAATCTAGTGTTTTGAATTTAACTCTAAGGGGTCCGAAACTCACCCGAGCCCCTCGGGACCCCATCCAAAGGCACTGTCAAGTTTGTATTCATGATACGGACTCGCTTGAATTTTCGGAACGTGAAAAACAACAACGAAACTAAGAATCCGACCCCAAAACCAAATTGAATCAAACTTTGAACTTAAAGTTCTAGAATTCGCTTTCAATGCGCCGAACCGACCTATACCACTCGGAATGACACCAAATTTTGCAAGCAAGTCATAAATGACATAACAAAACTATTTCCGGTCTCGGAATTCTGTTCGGACCTCGATAACACAAATACACGTTCCAAACCAAATTTCAAACTTAAGAAAACTCAAATTTCGATATTGGGCGCCGAAACACCCCCAGGTCATCCAAAACCCATTCCGAACATACGCCCAAGTCCGAAATCATTATACGAAGCTACCGGAACCATCGAAACTTGATTCCGAGGTTGTTTACCCAAAATATTGATGAATTCAAACTTGGCCTTAAAGGCCAACCTTAAAGAACCAAGTGTTCCTATATCACTCTAAACACTTCCAAATCCCGAACCACCTATCCCCCACAGGTCATAAATCATCATAAGCCGCTACAGGAGGTCTTATTTAGGGGAACGAGGTCCTAATACGCAAAACGACCGGTTGGGTCGTTACACATGGATTGCGCCATTGATCCGTTTCCCCAAAAACATTGATCGTGTCGTCGATCCGTTTCCCCAAAAACATTGATTGTGATGTCGGTTACTTTTCCATCTTCCTATAAATGAGGGATTGTTTGAACCAAAACTTCATTCATTCTTTCTCCAACAGCCTTTAGTCCTTTACCTTCTCTATATCCTCCTCCAAACTCCTATTTTTATAGTTCAAATCTATAGCCATAAATTCATACGGCAGTAGCTTTTTTAGTTATGCCATGTCTTTCTTTTCAAAGATTTTCCCCACCGAGGGAGGGTTATGCTGAGTTGTTGTTGCTGTTGTTGTTGGTCCGAAATAATGAGAGAAGGGCACCAAGTGTTTTCCATATCGGAAGATATGGGGTCCTTAAACCACTACTCATATCTCTTAACTTCAACATGGTGTGGCGTTTCACTCTTTCCGCTTTTCGTGGAGTGAAGTGGCAATATCTACTAACTTTTGCATCCCACACCGGTACAATGTCTCAAGAAGTGGCTTGACAATAGTAGTGCTGGCGAGATCCATACTTGCCAAGTTTTTCACCAGGCCACAATTCTCTTCGCATGTCAAAAGTTTTTGCTCTTTGATAGGCTATAGCCCTTTCTTCATCTATTGTTGTTTTCAGAGGAGGTTCTCGAAGAAGTCGCTTTAAAGATCGAAATGGAGTCCCCGAGGAAGAAGTTCTCAAAGGTGTTGCTCTTGAGGATGCACCCTCAAAAGTAGATTAGGCCTTTTGCAGCTGTTTTTTGCTTCTTTGTTCCTGTGTAAATGTCCCTCGTGGGTTTTGTAGTCATATCTTATTAATGTAAGAATTTCCTTAGTTTGCCTTTGATTTGTGTTGAACTTCATTTTGCCTTATTTTTGTGAAAAATCCAAGTGTATGATTCTAATGATTAGTCCGAATATTTGGACTTGTGACATAATAAACCCTTAGGTTTTTAGTTGGTTAATATGACGCTTCTTAAAATCTTTGGCTATCCCTCGGGCTAAGTTTGGATTGATTTGATGTGAACTTTGGTTACCGAGACTTCTGAGACCGAGTTGAGTGAGAGCTGGGTCTTGACTCTTGAAATAAAGATAGCATGTTGATAGCCCTCGAGGGATGATTTCCTGAGCTCAGGTAGCCTTTGGACTTAATAGTCGAGTGAGAGTTCGCTCGAACTCGAAATAAAGATAGCCCTGGGTCTTTGCAAACAGTCCCCGAGTGAGCATTCACTCGAACTCGAAATAAAGATAGCCTTAAGGCTTTATAAATAGTCTTCGAGTGAGAACTTGTTCGAATTGGGGTGTTGCTGCCTTGCTTACTCCCGAAGGTGAATCGAGCAGGGGCTCGGGAGATGATGGAGACGAAGGTGAAGTCCCCGAGGGGAAAAGATCGTTGAAGGTCTGGGAGACAAAGCTGGAGCTGTAGAAAACATAGCCCCGGAGATAGGCTAGGGTTATATTTATTTTTTCCCTTTATGAGAGCTTGGGATACATGTCCTATGAATATGCTTCTTTGATCTCTCAATATATGTATATGTGAGCAGCCTTTCATCTTTCGACATTTCTCATTTCGCTTTTACCCTTTGTAATAGATTGCCATGCTCGTTTGTCGTTGGTCCGAGATACGGTCTTTAGAGCAAACCCTTAGGTTTCTGTTTTGAAGAGTATTTTGCTGCAGCCGAAAATTGACCGTTCGAGGTCTAGCCTGCGAATCAAGTTTTGACTTGACTTTTTTCGATTTTTAGGTCTTGAGGCCGATCTTGAAAATCTTTTATGTTGGCTATCGGTCTATTACGCGTTGGCCCTTAGGCGCTTTTCGTTAACCGTTTAGGGCTCAGTCCTTGAGTCGGATCTCGACTCGAGCTCATCGACCCTTAGGTTTTTTAATTATCCCTGAGGCTTTTTGAGTTAGCGTCAAGGCTCTTACGCATAGGGTCGATATGACCTTTAGTGTGGCTATATTTTTCCCTCATTAAAGACTTATTTGAAGTTTTGTGTTCGTCTGACTCTTCGACGGCTCGATGAGAGCCTCGGTTGTGAGTCGTTATGTGACTATAAATGGGTACCCCGGGAGGTTTTTCCCTATGGATGAATTGTTTCGAAGCCTTTTATTGTTTGGAGTCGTCATGAAAATGATCGAAGCTCTTTTCACGAGCTGACATGAGAATGATCGAAGCTCTTTTTGCGATTTGTCCTGAAAATGATCGAAGCTCTTTTTGCTTATGCCAAGGGTGGCCTGATTTAACCGGTTCTCTCCGAAGCAGTTTCGAGGGATTTGATTTTACAGCGATGGTCGGGCGTCTCCGAGTCGCGTTAGCTTGGCCAGAGCCTTATGATCGGAGTCATTGTGTTTGGCCGTAGCCTTCCGACCAGAATCGTTATATTTGGCTGGAGCCTTTAATCCCCTAGTGAGGTATCCTTGGCGTCTATATTCGAGGGTATGCTGTTTTAGGGGTCTTAGTAGTTCGAACATATAGCCTTGGCTTTAAAATCGGGATTGTGCCTTCTGCAAGGTCATATGATTTGGACATGCCTTACTTGAGGTCTTACAATTTTGATTATGTCCGTGGGACTTATAGTTTCGATCACGCCTGTAGGACTTAAAGATTTGGTGCTGCCACACAGAGGGCCCTTTGGCTCGAGGTTGCCCACTTGGGGCATTGTGGCCTCGAGTCTTCGGCGTCAGTCCCCGAGTTCCCGGGGAAATTTCTGGCTCTGGAGCCATATCTTGTGATAAACAATTCTTTGAAAGCGCAAAGCTTCGTATAAAAGATGCTCCTTTGATTACTTGGTACAAGTATACATATTTTCACCATTAAGGGCTCATTATTCTTCCTATGACACCCAATCATAGTGCCTTCTTATGTCTCGCAGGTGTTGCCTGTAGGTCGTGATGTGACTTGAGATGGTCGTCTCCTGTCCCCCTTCCAGTGGGGAACCCGCTCACCGGTCGTCGCTCTACTGCGTCTAGCCCGTGCTCTAGGCACCTTTGGAAGGCATGGAGTGTGACAACGTACACGCTTCCCTTTACTCCATAGGGCCTTCTNGGGTTCTTCTACTTCATATTTATTTAATATGAATATTTTCCCTCTCTTTTTTTTATATCATTCCTTAAGTCCCATAGGTTTGATCCTGTAGAATTTGACCCATTTTCTCATTGAACGAAAGGTACGAAATAAATCATATTGATAAAAGTACCATGTGAAATCTTCGATTTTTCCCCTTCCTCGATCCCTATCCCATAGGTTAGGTACAATGTTTGAATCAATAGAGAACCTTTTATTCTGTATGAATAGATATTATTCCATTCCAAATCCTTCCCGATACCTCCCAAGGAAAATCTCAAATTTGGATCCCAAATTGACGGGTTAGTGTGAGCTTATCCATGCGGTTATGCACTCTTTTAATAGGAATCCGTTTTCTTAAAGATCCTGGCTTTCGTACTCTGGTGGGTCTCCTATATCCTTTCGATGACCTATGTTAAAGGGATATCTATCTAATCCAATCGATTGCGTAAAGCCCGCGGTAGCAACGGAACCTTTTGGCCCGATACATCATTTTCCTGTTGAGACTCTCTTCGACAGCTTTCTTTGATTTTTCCGAGGAGGTGAACTCCCCGGGGGATGCCCCCCAGTATTCGAGGTTGATTGGAGAGGAGCCTTGAATACTGGTTTGAGTTCTCCTCGGGTAGTGTATAGGCGTTGCCTCGTTAAAAACCTTGTCGGTAAAACCCTTTCTAGGGATAAAACCCGATCGAAGGAAAAAAGTGCAACACATGCTTTAGAACCCAGGAGAGACTTGTGAAATTGCAGGATGTTTCGATGTCTCCCATTTGATATCTACAGAAGTTTAGCTCGGAATATACGAATGAAAATATGAGTGTAGTCTTACCTCAGCAGTAGTAGCGTTTGAGCATAGATATGTTCAAATTGCTTGGAAGTTGTTCTCCTTCCATGTTGCCAAGCTGGTAGGACCCTTTGTTGATTACTCCGATACACGGTACGGTCCCTCCAAGCCCGGGCCTAGTTTCCCCTCATTGGGTTTTCGAGTGTTTAGGGTGACTTTTCTCAGGACTAAGTTCCCGACTCCGAAGTGTCGGAGATTTGTTCTCCTGTTATAGTATCTTTCGATTCTTTGTTTTTGGGCAGCCATTCGGACCAGTGAAGCTTCTCTCTTTTCATCTAATAGTTCGAGGGATGCAGCCATAGCCTCCTTGTTCGAACCCTCGGTAGCATGCCGGACCCTGGAACTCGGCTCCCCGACCTCGACCGGTATCAAAGCCTCGGACCCATATACCAAAGAGAATGGCGTCTCTCATGTGCTCAATTTTGGAGTTGTTCGATAAGCCCATAGGACCTCGGGCAACATTTCCCTCCACCTACCTTTTGCATATTGTCACGCCCCGAACCTGGGGAGGCGTGGCTGGCACCCGGTGGCGCACTGTCCCGAGCGAACCACTCTGCAACATTTTTTTTGTAACTATCACGGGCCAACATGGTCACCACTCGTAATATATAACAATAAGTGGACAAAACTGTATCAATAAACTATCATTCTTAAAACATGAATACATATGGGCCGTCAAGGCCTCTGACATACTGTACAAGTGAACCTCTATGTCTACAAAGCCTCTAAGATTATTCGACATCAATGGGACAGGGTACCGGCCTACCCATAAGTTTGTAACAAAACTCTAACATGATGACTCGTAGACTCGGCTGCACTCCGAATGAGGTGGAGTCTTGCCGATCCTTTGCTGAATGTCAATCTCGTCTGCTATGAGGGCTCGTCAAACTGATTATCTATACCTGCAGGCATGGATGCAGTGTCCCCAACAAAAGGACGTCAGTACGAATAATGTACTGAGTATGTAAGGCAGGAAAGCATAAGTAAGAACATTAATGTGAACGGGGATAGAAAATATACAACTTGTAACATCTGGGTACCTCTGAGGGCTACTAACATGAAATGCGTGATACATACATATATATATACATAAACCTTTAAAACATTTGCCTATGTGGGCATCATCATCATCATATCGTACCTGTCCATAATAGGCTCGGTAAAACGTACCCGACCACGTGGAGCTCGGTAAAACCCAACTGATCAGTGGTTGCACAATAGGTGTCGTACCCGACCGACTATAGCGCGGCTCGGTAGAGTAAAATAGATACTATATATAATGCATGCTGGACTCATAGAATCACGCTCTAAACCTTTCGGAGTGACGTAAGGTAGTTGCATCTTCGATTAATATTATGGACATCATACCATCAATATGAACTTCACTAGAACTCAAGGATCATACATACTTTCTTAGATTAAATTTGTAAGGACAGGACAACATGGACAACCTTAGTTGCTAGGAGTAAATTCATTATGAAATAACGTATCGTTTACGTTTGTTTCACATTAGATTATGCCAAAAGAAATAAGGGATAGTCTTAACATACCTGGAGTAGGGAAAAATCCGTATAATATTCTTGAAAAAAGTTACACCGTACTCCTTTAGATAGCATTCAACCTCTAAGTACAATGTTTAATTTGGACAAATCTTCATACAAGAAACATAATGTTGTGGTACTACCATACTGAAGTAAAATATATTTTCAACTTTCTGGGGTTGGGAGCCAACGATGGAATTTTCTGTTATCAACGAGTAGTTCATTCCAAGATCATGGTGATATTCATAACGATTCCTCATCATTCACTTCATAGCGAAGTTGTATTCCTCCATCTTATTTTTATTACTTGAGCTTCTTATACGGTTCTGCTAGTGTAATTTTCTTAAACTTCACTTCCAGGAAGTTTGCAAGAAATTTGGACGGACTTGTTGATGAAATCTTAAAAAGGAGTTTGCATATTTCTTGGTTAAAGAAGGGAATGAAAAATGGATTCTTTTGAAGTGGGGAGGTTACAACCCATGGGGAAGAGTTCGAGAGAGTTTCCATTTCTCTCTTTGTGGTTTGTGGCTTAAGTGTCCACCTAAGCCAATATGATTAAGAGTCATTGGTCTTAGTAGTGGCATGCTTCCACGTGGGGTGCGGGTCCACTTATTAGGTAATTAGGTAATGTCTCGTTATTCGGTAATTAATCATTTACCCGCATAATTAAGAAATCTTTTAAATTACATAAAATATTACTCTTTTCTAATATACTTTATATATACCCTACTATCATAGTCATGTGGTACCATATAAAATTAATACATACATTATTATTTCATAAAACCATCCATGTAAAGATACATATATTTTCTCAACTTCTAATTTTCGTACTCTCATATAAAGGATACAAATTTTTGTATGCTTAATTCTTAAAATGGTAAAATGATAACCTTCTTTTATTGTGAGAAAATAGTTTCTATCTATACAATAAAGAAAATCTCATAAACTTTCTTAGGTTATGTGTATAATTTTAAAAATATACTAAAGTAGTAATATTAATAACTATATAAAATCATATTTTTCAAACCATTTTTTTATGTACATGTAGTGTTTTTATATAAATTTATATCGCACCGAATAATTAGGATAAATCTTATGCGAATCTTCCTTCTATATGAATAAAGTTGTACAATTTCGTTTATTATAGCACCAAGTGTGTGCTCAAATACAGTAAAACGGTAGATTTAGAATCTTATAGTATAGAAGAGCGTATGAAATCCAATATAACCTAAGTTATATACATTTTTCACATTACACCAAAATGTCATTTCAAGAAACTACAGTTGCTATACCTCCTAGCAATTATTCTCTTTACGGTATAAATAGAAGTAATGATCTATCATTAATTTGTAGATGCTATTTCTTGTTTACTATCACTAAAGGTACCAACATGTTTCAGTTTGAGACCTTAATTCTTTAAGTACATTATATGCTTTTTCCTATTTTCCTGCGCAACCCTAGGAACACTTAACCAAGATATTAAAATATATCGGTATCAAGGTTGTTAACTTACAGGGTCTCATAATAATAATGTCTTAAACCCTCTATAACCTCGTAATAGACATAATCCCTTAAAGCTCACGTGGTTTACTACGACTTAACCTAATATTAAAGTACGGGATGTAACAATTTTCTAACTTCTTCTTCAGGTTTTGGATGATGGTTTTGTTCGTAGATTCGGCCTGGCCGTTTGCACAGGGGTGGTAGGGTGTTGACGGGATTCTTTTGATCTTATGGTCCTAGAGGAACTTTGTCACTTTGCTCCTGATGAACTGCTTTCCGTTGTCGCAGGTTATCTTGGAGGAGATCCCAAATCGGCACAGGATATGGTCCCATATGAAGTTAATGACTTCTTTTTCTCTTATCTTCTCGAAGGCCTGCGCTTCCACCCATTTTGAGAAATAGTCAGTCATAAATAGATTAAATATAGTTTTACCTGGTGCCTCTGGTAGGGGCCCTACGATGTCTATCTCGCACTTCATGAATGGCCATGGCGACAAGGGTGAATATAGTTGTTCACCGGGTTGGTGAATCATGGGTGCGGATCTTTGGAATTTGTCGCATTTCCGGACAAATTCCTTGGCATCCTTTTCCATGCTGTCCCAATAATAACCTGCCCTGATCACCTTTTGGACTAGAGAATCGGCACCGGAGTGATTTCCGCAGGTGCCCTCGTGGATTTCACGCAGCACATAATCTGTGTCCCCCGGTCCCAAATACACCGCTAGGGGCCCGTCGAAGGTTCTTCTGTATAAAATTCCATTTTGGTCGAGTGAGAACCGAGATGCCTTGGTTCGCAGGGCCCTCGACTCTTAAGGGTTTGCAGGTAGTTTCCCACTTCCCAAATAATCGATGTATTTGTTTCTCCAATCCCATGTCCGGCTGGTGGAGTTGATCTCGGAATGGCCGTCCTCGATCACCGATTTGGCTAACTGAACAACAACTCCGGGGAGTATGTCATCTTCTTCTACGGATGATCCCAGATTTGTGTCATGACCCGAAATCCAACCTTCAGGCTGTGATGGCGTCTAACGTTCAACTCGCTAGACAAGCCAACGTTTTAAATGAATTAACATATTAACAATTAAAAACAATAAACTCTAACTAGAAAATCATGATAAAAATACGGAGGTTTATTAGGTTCTAAAACTAAAATAGCCAATCTCGTAGAAAATCCCATTAAGTACAAAACCCATAAATGGAGTCACAACCTCATGAACCAGGCTAAAATTTGGCTAAAAACAACAATCTGAAATAAAGTGGCACATCTGTCTGAAAGTACACAAAATGACAGAAAGAAAGGATAGAAGGTGACGCCAGGGCCCACAAACGTCTTCGGACTACCTCGATGTCGCCTGCGTGGACTGAAGGATACTCCCTCTAACAGTGTCCACTGGGTCCGGCTGCGTAATCTGCACAACATAAAGAAGTGCAGGTGTAGAATTAGTACAACCGACCCCATGTACTGAGTAAGTGCCGAGCCTAACCTCGACGAAGTAGTGACGAGGCTAGGACCGACAACAATATATACCTGTGCAATTCTATAATATAACAGGAAAATATCGACGGAATAAACAAGTAAATACATATACGGGGAGAACACGCTGGGGATAAAAGGGACAACAAATACTAGCAGAGTAGAACAGGGTAATAACTGAAATGTAGAAGTAAAAGCAGGGATTTAACATCTCAGAACAGGTAATGAACAACAAAAGGCACGACATGTGACCTCGTGCATAATCTCACGATCACTCGGCACAGAATGTCCCCTCGTGCATAAATAGTAAAATCACTCAACACAGAATGTCCCCTCGTGTATAACCTCACAATCACTCGGCACGGTATGTCCCCTCGTGCATAAATAATAAACACTCGACACGGAATGTCCCCTCGTGCAGCAAATAGATAAATCACTCGGCACGGAATGTCCCCTCGTGCATAACCTCACTATCACTCAGCACAGAATGTCTCCTCGTGCATAATGTATATAAAAACAACAATTTGATATGAAATTTTAACAATAAGAAATCTCAAAGGTACAGAATTAATCAATAAAATTCTATCGTTCCGGCAAGGGACTCAGCTATAACCAAACTCGATCAGAAGTATAATTTAAACAGTAAAAGCCTCAACTGAACAATTAACCAATAACTTCCCACGTCATGAAACAACATCAATGTATCACTTCTAAATCACCAATTATTCATGGCACAGAGAATATCAAGAACACGGTATAATTCATCACATTTGACTCACGAGCATACTTGACCACAACACATGGGTACTTGTCACCCCACCTATACGTTGGACATGAATTAGACATAACAAATAAGACTCTATACCTATTCCCTCAGGCTAAGGTTAGACCAAACACTTACCTCGGCTCCAAAAATGCAAGTCAAGCCTCAATCACCACCTTTCCTCTCGAATCCAACTCCGAAACGATAGTATCTAGACATAATTGGCTTATTAACATCAATAGTTACTATATAAACCAATTCCAAAGCCTAATTATACATTTTCCATCATTCTTCCAAGAATACCAAAATTCGACCCCGGGCCCGCTTGGTCCAAACTCGAGGTTCGGACCAAAACCCGATAACCCATTTCCCCACGAGCCCGAATATATAATTTGTTTTTAAATCCGACCCCAAAACGAGGTTGAATTCCCAAAAATTCCAAAAGCCCTAACTCTACCCAAAATCCCCAATTTCCACATTTTAATCCATGATTTTAGGCCTAGAATCTAATAATAGTTGATAAAAATGAAAGAGAACGAAGTTAAGAACACATACCTATGATGTTATGGAGGAAAAACTCTTCAAAGATCGCCTATGGGGTGTGGGGAAGAAGGAGGGTAGTGAAAATACGGAAAAATCCCGTAATGGTTCTGTTTTGGACTAAAAGAATAACTGGGCAGAAATACCCTTCATGTTCGCGAGCCATTGATCGCGTTCGCGAAGGTTTGACTTTCCTGACCTACGCGTTCGCGTAGGTTCGACTTCCTTGGCCTATGCGTTCGCGAGCTACCTGCCGCGTTCACGTAGGCTTATGACTAGCCAGCCCCCAGACCCCAACCTAACTCTATGCGTTCGCACCCCTGGGGACGCGTTCGCGTAGAGTCACCTTCCAGTGCTCCGAGTTCGCGTCTCCCTTTACGCGTTCGCGTAGAGTAAAATCCCATGCCACAATATTTACCCTTCGCGTCCGTGGGCCCTTGACCGCGTTCGCGAAGGGTATCACACCAGACACCAGAAAACAGTCCCAACACCAGATATTTCTAACATTTTTGCACCCCGACACCTACCCGAAACTCACCCGAGCCCTCGGGGCTCAAAATCAAATTAGACACACGACTTCAAAATCGTCCTACAGACTTATTCAAGTAATTAAACCACCAAAATAACATCAAAAACAATGAATTAAACTCAGAAATCCATAGAATTTTCTCAAACTTCATAAACTATCAAAGTTTTCCATTTTTTGATCCGAAACACATCAAACCAAGTCCGTTTCTTACCAAATTTTACAGATAACTCATATAATATATATTGAACCTGTTACGGGCTCCGGAACCATAATACGGGCCCGGTAACACGTGTTTCACATCAAAATTCATTTTCAAAAGTCTTTATTATTTTCAGAAAACAATTTTCTTTAAAAATTCATTTCTCGGACGTGGGACCTCGAAATTCGATTCCGGGCATACGCCCAAGTCCCATATTTTCCTATGAACCCTCCGGGATCGTCAAATCACGTGTCCGGGTCCGTTTACCAAAAATGTTGACCAAAGTCAACTTTAATCAATTAATTATTAAAAATTCACTCTTTATCAAGTTTCCACATAAAGGCTTCCCGACTACGCGCCCGGGCTGTGCACGCACATCGAGGTGAGATTAACGGAGGCTTTTGGATCCTCGGAATACAGTTTTAGCTAAATTTACACAGGATGACCTTTTGGGTCATCACAATTTGCGAGGGCATCGACCTCGCTATTTTTCTCTCGAGGTATGTGGGTCAGGGTCCACTCTTTGAAGCGATGCATTGTGACTAGAGTCTTGTCTAAGTACCTCTTCATCTTGTCTTCCCGAACCTCGAAGCTCCCATTTACCTAGTTCACTACCAAGAGGGAATCACATTTGGCTTTGATGATTTCGGCTCCAAGGCCCCTGGCCAGTTCCAGACCTGTAATCACAGCCTCATACTCAGCTTCATTGTCAGTCAATTTTGTAGTTTTTATAGATTGTCTAATCATGCCGCCCGTATGTGGCTTTAGAACTATGTCGAGCCCGGACCCTTTCACGTTGAGGCACTGTTGGTGAACAGGGTCCATACCGCCGAAGATGTGACAACTTTTAACAGAAGTTCTTTCTCTACTTCGGGTACTAGGACGAGCGCAAAGTCAGCCACGAAATCCGCCAAAATTTGGGATTTAATAGTCGTTGGGGGCTGATACTCGATGTCATATCCCCCGAGTTTGATAGCCCATTTGGCCAGCCGGCCTGATAACTCAGGTTTATGCAATGTGTTTTGAAGGGGGTACGTCGTTAAAACGCAAATTCGATGTCATTGATAATAAGGCTTTAATTTCTGAGATGCGCTAATTAATGCAAGAGCTAACTTTTCTAGAAGAGGGTACCTAGTTTCGCCGTCGCCGAAAGTCCGACTCACATAGTAAACAGGGAATTACGTACCTTGTTCTTCTCGAACCAGCACACCACTTACTGCTACCTCATACACGGCCAGGTAATAGATACAATGTCTCATATTCCTTTGGGGTGTGGAGTAAAGGCGGGCTTGATAGGTACCTCTTCAACTCCTCTAAGGCATGTTGGCACTCTGGAGTCCATTCGAAGTTATTTTTATTTTTGAGCAAGGAGAAGAAATGATGACTCTTATCCGACGACCTTGATATGAAACGACCCAAGGACACTATCCGCCCGGTCAGCCGTTGTACGGCATTCACGTTATTTACCACCGTGATCTCCTCGATGGCCTCGATCTTGTCGGGATTGATCTCAATCCCCCTGTTTGACACCATGA
The DNA here is from genome assembly GCA_005239495.1 of Nicotiana undulata. NCBI lineage: Eukaryota > Viridiplantae > Streptophyta > Magnoliopsida > Solanales > Solanaceae > Nicotiana > Nicotiana undulata. Next base: position 13,924 of record ML299911.1, on the reverse strand, counting down.
AGCCTAAAAACTTGCCCGATCCTACTCCGAAGACGCACTTTTTGGGATTGAGCTTCATGGTATAGCTTCTGAGAATGTCAAATGTCTCATGCAAATGAGTGAAATGGCCCTCTGCGCGCAGGGACTTAACTAGCATATCGTTAATGTATACTTCCATGGAATTGCCTATCTAGTGTTCAAACATTTTATTAACTAGTCGCTGGTACGTGGCTCCTGCATTTTCAGCCCGAAGGGCATTACATTGTAGCAATACGTACCATACTTCGTGATGAATGAAGTATTTTCCCTATCCTCTGGGTTCATTTGGATTTGATTATACCCCGAGTAGGCATCGAGAAAGGTGAGGATCTCGTGGCCGGCCGTGGTGTCGATCAGGCGATCGACGTTGGGCAGCGGGGAACGAATCTTTGGGGGCATGCACTATTTAAATCTTTATAATCTATGCACATTCTTAACTTATTCCCCTTTTTGGGGACCACCACCATATTGGCCAACCTATCGGGGTATTTTACCTCCCTAATGGACCCTACTTTGAGGAGTTTTGTTACCTCGTCCTCGATGAATGCGTGTTTTACCTCAGATTGAGGTCTTCTTTTTCACCGGTTTGAACCTGGGGTCAACGCTTAGCCGATGGGTGGTTATTTCTGGCGGGATCCCTATCATGTCTAAATGGGACCAAGCAAAGCAGTCGATGTTATCGATAAGGAATTGAATGAGTTTTTTCCTACGTTCGGGGGTTAGTCCCGTTCCTAGGTATACCTTTCGATCCGGAGAATGTTCGATTAGAACAGCCTGCTCCAGCTCTTCAATTTTTGACTTAGTCGCGTCTGATTCCTCCGGGGCAACAAAAGTACGAGGAGTGAGGAAGTCTTCCCCGTCATCCTCGGGGGCCTGCCTGCTCTCTGGTTTCTTCGAGGTGGAGGGTATAGGCATTGGCGCCTCATTGTGGACCGCGAACATCTCCCTCGTCACATGTTGTTCTCTATATACCGTTTTTATACCGTCTTCAGTATGAAACTTCATCATCTGATGAAAAGTTGATGGTACTTCCCTCATGTTGTGTATCCATAGCCTTCCAAGCAATGCGTTGTACCTCATGTCGCCTTCAATGACATGGAACTTGGTGTTTTGAATTGTACCTGACATGTTAACCGGGAGGGTGATCTCCCCCTTCGTTGCTTCGCCGACCATGTTGAATCCGTTGAGGAATAGGGAGGTAGATATGATTTGGTTGAGTAGCCCGAGGTGCTCCACCACTTTCGACCTGATTACGTTGGCCGAACTACCTAGATCCACGAGTACACGCTTAAATCGAATGTTATTTAAGAGAAAGGAAATTACTAGCGCATTGTTATGCGGGTGAGGCGAGGCCTCGAAGTCCTCGTTGCTGAATGCAAGGATGTCTCCGGGCATATGGCCCCTAATTTGTCCTGCCGTTGTTGTGGATATTTTCGTCTGCTTAATCATGGGTCCTTGAGGAACGTCATTTCCCCGATGATCATATGAACGAAGTGCTGGGGTTTTCCTGTTCCGCTCTTTCGAGCTGTTTTTCTTTCCTGAAAGTGATTTACAACTCGGCTGCTAACGAACTCTTGGAGATACCTTTCGCTAGCTAACCGGTTTGCTTCCTCTTGGAGCTGTCTGCAATATTCGGTCCTATGATCGTGCGTACCGTGAAATTTGCACACCAAGTCAGGGTTCATTTGCGAAGGGTCTGATAGTATAGGCTTTGGCCATCTGGTGTCTTTGATTCCACCCATAGCCGATATGATGTCCGAAACGCCAATGGTGAAGTTGTACTTGGTCGATCAGAGCACCTCTGTCGGCCCTGTGCCCCTGCCGAACTCAGCTTCGCTTACTAGCCTTTGAGGATTCCGACTTTGATCTTTCCTTTGATCGATTTGGGCCGCGTTTCTCCTTGTGGCGTTCCTTCATTTCTTGACGTAAGGTCGATATATTTCCTTATGTGGTCTCGGTTCTCTCTTCGGTAACCTTGATTCTATCCTCTTCACGAGGCCTTCGAGTGTCTTCATAACGACGGGATTGGCTGCTAACCCGCTATTGTCCAACTTCTCCGGTATCCGCTGGATTCGAGAGGCTGTTCTTGGTGCCATTGTGCTCGAAATCTTTCGATGGTTTTGAAGCTGAGTAATTGCCTCTTGCTGTGCCTAGAGCATTTCAAAGATCACGCAGAGGCTGACCCTCTTTCCTTTGAGCGAGGGTTCCCCGTGCTTCGTGCTGGCCTTCTCGACGTGCGCTCCTATTAGTGTAGGAGCTGATATCGTCGTGTTGGGCGTTTCTCGAGTCCATGACCATGGGGGTTAGCTCTGGAGTGCTATCAAGGTTCTGTAATGGTAAATCAACACCTAAAACGGTTACACCATTCTCTCCGTAGTCCTCAGAGTCGTTGTTTTCGTGTGCATTTACTGAGTTGGATATTTTGACCTGAAATCAAAGATTCTTGGGCAAGAAAAAGTGTGAAGAATAACTTGTGTTTTTTAGTGAACCAACACTAAAACAATCACTGTTAATTTTAGCCCCACGGTGGGCGCCAAACTGTTTACCTGGAAAACAGTAACTACAATTATATTTGATTATGTGGTTCTAAAAATATGTAATTTATTTTAATGCTAGTTGTTAAGCAGTAGATGCCAAGTGTGAGTGAAACAAATGTGTTAGAGATGATATGAAATCGAAGATAGGCAAACCAAACAGCCTCGAGTCGGGGGTTCCGAACTGGCTGAGACAGATCCTCGAGGTTGAGGCTCGAGGTCAGTGATGATCGATCAGTGAATCTATAACAGTTTTATGGGCCTCGAAGTAGGCTATTTATGATCAATGATAGATAATACATGAAGAACAGTTAATGAAATGCAATAAATATAAGTAATAAATCAGTAAAGAGACAATAGGGGATGTTTGAGTTAGAGAGTAGAGAATATTCTTGTTCCTTCTATTGAATATCGTGTGTACAAAAATGATAAGGGTATCCTTTATATAGGAGGGGAAGACCCAACATAGTACATAGTCATTTATTACAAAGATGTGCAGCTGGTACATCTATTTATTGTCATAGTACAAACTTGTACTTTATTGTAGACTTGGTCGCCCTAACCCTCGGGCCGCTTGTTCACGACAATCACAGACATGCATTACCTCGAAGTCGATCATAGGGGACACCCGGGGTCGGCCCTTAGCTGCACCTCGAGCCTTCTGCGGATGGCTATGAAATGCCATTTCAAACATAAAATCGGTCTCTCCGATTTTAGCCGTATACAATCACCACCAACAACCATAGGGTTTTAAAAAATATTTTATTAATATAGTATTAAATTAATTTAAACTATTTGATTTGAATTTATACTTATTAATTTTTAAACAAAGACAACATTTACACATCCAAATGTAAAGAAAACAAATAGTCTTAATTATTCAGTATTCATATCTTAATACAACATCTTATTATTCATATGTGTATTCAGATTCAATTGTTTTAATCTGAATACACTTATTAATATTTAGATGTATATTCAAATTTAGATGTCTTAATCTTAATAAAAACAATTGAGGCCTTAGAGCCCCATTTATAAACTTAAATGGTGAAATGCTTTCTCTTTTTAAAAATGACCTATTCTGCCCCAATTTAACATTTTATTACCCGCTTGCCCTATATTTCCCACGTTGTGTCAGTGCCTTTTTTCCCAAGCGACGTGTGTTTGCAATTTCGCACGAACGTAGTTGAATTGTTTCTACAATAGAGCATTGTGGGAAATTTTTCGTTCTAAATCTTCGTGTTTTACATTTTCTTTCCTCTTCCTCTAAAGTTTTGAAATGTAAAGCATATTATTAAGCTTTAATTTGGAAAAAAATGGTAAACTTTATGGGTAAAAGTATTGTATTAGGTGCGAACGGCCTTTTAATTCAATTCTATCATCATAGGATTCTACTATTGTTATAGATGACAAAGATTATTCAGGAAAAAAAAAGGTGAGAATGGGTGAATCATATATGAGAGAGGCTCCAAGTGGCCATACAAATGGAGAACTCTATTCAGCAAATGGTGTATAGGGTAAAATTGGTTCACATTAAATACTTGAATGATATAATGACATGTGGAACCGGGAACAAACGAAAACAAAGTAAGTGAAAATCAATACCGACGAAAACAACTTCGGTTGGCATCAGGTAGATGCTGAAGAGAACATTGCTAACGAGGAAAAACGAATATTTGCCACCATATGACATATCTGTTACAGAGAATTTTGGCATTCATAGCTTGTCGTTACATATTCATCAATGGTCTCCATTATTGTCACTTAAGAGCGGCTTGATCCAAGGACCTTGTTTCCTAGGTATAGCTATAAATAGTGACTTCAACATCCATTGTAAGGCAAGAAATTTCTGATAAACGTATGCTACACATAATTTCAATCTAAATAATACTTTATTTTCTGTCTATCAATATTCTTATTGCTGTCTTCGAAAGCCTTGCTCCCGAAACCAAGTTGCCCACTGTCTTATCTCAATTTTAATGCTAAGTCTTATATTTTGTTTAATTTATTTATTATTTTAAGATCAAATCAATTTACTTGTCTCTTAACCACGCTATAAATTTAATTGTACCATTTTACGGGTAAACAAATAGTTCTTCTATATCAAATAGATTTTTACTTGTTGTTTGAGAAGAATGCATATTCAAAATGACAAGGAATGAGAAATCCATGGTTTTCAAACTGATTCGGCGCCTAAAAAGGAGAAAGATCTCTGAACCTGGTATTTGTTAGAAGAAATATGTGATTCAAAGTTTTTATGCATGTTAATATTTACTTTATAAGAGCTAATTCCTCTGATAGACATATCTGCTTTGCTTATTGGAACGTAGAATATAGTCATACACTGATAAATTTATTCTAATAGATATAATGTGATATAATCATATATGTAGAATAATACAAATGGTAAGACAAAACTTGGTATTTATTTTAATTCTAACATTGTTGGTGAGTTGAAAAACAAATTATCCGCAATACAAGATGAGCTTTTTCAGGTCGACTTACTTTGGTATTTGCTTGATTTGCCTAGAATAGAATTGCAGTTTAATTTATATATTCTTTATAAACAATGGAGGTGAAAATAGAAACTGAAGCTGAAATGCATTTTCTTGCCAGTGGAGTAAGTTATGTTTCGGTTTGTTTGAGTTTGCTTGTGCGACTAGGTTAAAATGTTTGCGATGTAAATCGTCCTACTTGTCCTAAGGAAAAGAAGAATCATTTGATTGAAAATATTTTTCGAATTACCCTCTTCTTGCTAAGAAGTATCTTACACATTATTTTCTTAATAAAACACTTGAGTATGACGAAGATGATATGAATGTGGCAGTGCTCTATGTGATAAACGACTTCCTCTTTTTCTATTAAGAATACAAAATAGCTTGATATGGGTTATTTTAACTGGGTCGAGGGAAATGATTTGAACAGTTATTCGTGGAGGATAGATGAATACCTGCTACCTTAGAATCAATGTCTTCCACTTTGAATAGGCAGGCTACGTATTATCGAATTTCTGGGTTTCCTATGGCTCTTCAAATATGGTTCTAAAAATATTGCGGCTATGCGCATAATAGCGTTGCTATTTGTTGCAGGAATATCTCTCCACGAATTCTTAGATGGAAGTTCATAACACATTTAAAGTTTGAGATATTACATGAGAAAGTTTATGGTTTTCCTCCTGACAAGGCAATTTTCTTTGTTGTTTTCCATGTACTTCAGTAAATAGTGTTATATCCTGTGATATATTTATATGTCTTTATAGTATACTAAGTCACTACATGTCACGACCCTAACTCTCACTAGAGCCGTGACGACGCCTAACATGCTTGCTAGGCAAGCCAACAGTTTCACAAAATCAATAAACTCAATAAACAGAACTTAATAATCTCAACATTGAAAATATCAATATCTGAGAGAAACAACGATAGTACTACCACAACCATCCCAATGATTTGGTGTCAACTAGTACATAAGCACTACAAATATTCCAAATACATGGCCAAATTCCCAATATAAATTTCTATACAATAGAACAGTGCAATAAAAATAAAAGGAAGCTAACTTCAAGGTCTACGAACGATATAGTAACTACCTCGTAGTCTCCGTAAGCTAGTACCGGTGCAAACTCTAGCAATCATCGCGCGCGGAAGTACTTGGGTCTGCACATGAAACTCAAGTGTAGTATGAATACAACCGACCCCATATACTCAATAAGTAACAAACTTAATATCGGGCTGAAAAGCAGTGACAAGCTCATAATTAAGTCAAGGTACAACACCAATAACCACATAATATAATAAAGACAGTAAAGATAAATAACTCAAAAGATATCATGATCAACTCATTCACAACTACGAAAAATTAGACATGATTTGCAAGTATAACAGTCAAGGCCTGATCTTTCACTGAGATTTTAAAAAAATGTGAGTTTATCAAGGAAACCGTAATTTTTCAAACTTTCGACAACAAATAAGACATTTCATTTACCATCTAGCATGGGAAAAATATATCTCTACGCCTACATGCTAAATATACATGTCAAGTCAATAACTCCACAGTGAAATCACCTAGTACACTCACGCTCAGCACAGTCACGGTACCTTGCACAAGCACCCCTCACCATCACACACAAAACCACACTCAGCATTGTACGAGTGCCTAACACGAATGCCCCTCATCAAAGCACTTATATAGATTTTTTCCTGTGCTCAGTGTGAATACAACTCCGGAGGGGCGGATCCTTACCCAAGAACTAATCAATATACATAGCCCAACATGGGTCCTGGTGAACACATCCCCCCAAAATAATACCACTTAGCCCAAAGTGGGGTCTAGCATACGCGTCACCTCAATATCAATAACCACGACCCTATGGCCCATATTGGTCATCAATCCGCTCAAGTCTCCATATACAAACATCTCACAGAAATATAATCCAATTATATAACACGGAATATCACAATGTGCCACAAATTCAGCTCAAACTCGTATCACGTACAAGGACACCAATAATATGTAGGACAACATATCATTAGTGCACAGATATAGAAATATAACATGGGAATATAACTATCATGACTGAACAATATGACTACGGCTAAGGCAAATAGCTCAGCATGGCAAAAATAGCCCTATCACGTCTTAAACGATTAAGCAGATAGCCTAGACATAACTTCTAACATTAATTATAACTCACGTAATCATACAATTGGAGAAAACATGATATCAAGAAGCATGATAGAAAAATAAGACATGTAATAGCCTAAGAACTACTTGAATCATGGATACCCCAGTGCATGCACGCATACCCATCACCTAGAACGTGCGTCACCTCTAACACATCTCAAATATCATAGTTCTCAGGGATAATAACCCTCAAATCAAAGTTTAGATATGTTACTTACATCAAGAATCAATACTCTAAAAATCCTTTCTCACGCAAATAGGCCTCCGAGAGACTCGAATCTAGCCAAAACAACTCAACATCATCAATATAAGTCAAAGGAAACAACCTCAAACGATAAAACTAAGATCTTGATCAAATATGTGAAGTCAACCCAAACCCTGGGCCCTTAATCCCAGAATCCCACAAAACTCAATAATTTCGAACACCTATTCGAATGTAAGTCCAAATATATGTATTTCACCCATATCCAACCTCAAATTGACCCTCAAATCACCAATTTTCATTCTACAAAATCACAGTAAAAATTCCCAAATGGCACCTTTAGTTCATATAAGTTAGGTGTAATAATCTATGGGTAATCCATATCTAACAACAAAATTAAGTAAGGATTACTTACCCCTTCACTTGTGATGAAATGTCCTCCAAAATCACCCCTAGCCTAGCTCCACAATTCTTAAAATGAAAAAATAACCAAATCATTCGAAATATAAAACCTGCCAGTGATTCCGCGTCTGCGGACACTTAACCATATCTAAGGTGTCTCTTCTGTGGTAAAGGGACTGCATCAAATCGAAATGACCTCAAATTTTGCATGCAAGTCTCAAATGACACAATGGACCTATCCCAACTCTTGGAACAAAAATCCAAAAGCGTTATCAACAAATTCAACTGGTCAAACCTATCAACCTTCCAAACCTTCAACTTCTCAACTTTTCGCCAAAAAACACTAAATCAACCTACAAACCTCCAAATACAAATTCGGACATACGCCTAAGTCCAAAATTACTATAGGAAACTATTGGAACCATCAAAGCACCATTCTAGATCCGTCTTCACAAAAGTCAAACTCTGATAAACTATTATAACTTAAGCATCCAACCTTGAGACTAAGTTGTTACAAATTCAACATCTAACTTTGAGACTAAGTGTCCCGATTCACTTCAAGACTTCCCCGAAATCAAACAAACCACCTAGGCAAGTGTGTCACGACCCAAACCGATGGGCCACGACAGGCACCCGGCACATTACTCAATCGAGTACCAATGTAATGTATATTTTGTATCATACTATCATACTATCATAGGTAAATGATCCTAAAAGGCTATCGTGAGATAACTAGAATAAAACATGGGGAAATACTTGATATAGAATGACCCAAAATTATACCGACTTATACATATGACGTACGTGCCTATAAGACCAAAATGATCACTCGTACACTGAACATAGGACGATAAAGCCATACGATCTTTCATGTACATGACATATGTCTACAAGCCTCTAAGAGTAGATAAATACCATAAAGGTTGGGACATGACCCTGCCATACCAATCAATACATGTCCAAATTACACTGGCCAAATAAGTAGTTCCGGAGCAAATGAAGCACACCAACTCCTTACGCTGAGCTGAGAGCCTACTTGGACGACTCTCAACCTGTCTATCGAGACCTGCGGGCATGAACTACGCAGTGTCCCCAGGAAAAAAGGGACATCAATACAAATAATGTATCAAGTATGTAAGGAATGAAAATCAGTAAATAAAAGACATGCGTGAAACATGGAGTAAAAGACTCAACATGTAAGTCATAATAGCTTTGTGAATCATTTCATATTGATAATGTCATGCATATGCATATAAATGTCGTACCATGCATAGGTATATGCGTACATAACATTACCAAGCCTCTGAGGGCATCTCATCATATCATCTCGGCCACTGTGGGCAAATCATCAATGTATACCAGCTAATCAGGTGGTGTTGCGTATATAACTCCATAACCTTTTCCCATATCCTATATACGTATAATATACGCATATATAGCACAATCTAGCCATGGGTCATGTATAAATGAATGAAATGTATAAGAAATGCGTTAATAAGATTTCTCGGAACGTTATAAGATCAATATACCTTTCAGATAAACTTTATCAACTACGTATTCTTCTAAGACCCATGAACAGAAGATATAATAATAAGTCATATGGGGAATCAAGAACATAGACACCCCTAGTAATTCTATGAATATAGTCATTTATGAAAGCTGTGCGTTAGCTCGTTTCGTTGGTATCATTTGGATCATGTCAAAAAGAAAGAAGGGATAACCCTAACATACCTTAATTGCTCATAAGAACTCGAGAAGGTCATAGATGGACATTCAAACTTGGATCATATTCAAAAGAATTATCCTCAAGGTGTTGGCATGAATTCCCAAAACGAATGAATTAATCCTTAACTAAGAGATGCTGAATGTTGTTAATTCATTCTTCACACAAAATGAAGTGTGAATGTTATTAGTAGCCTTTCCAAAATGAAAACAAATGGCCATTAAATGTTTGGCTTCCACCTGGCCATGTATTGGCAGTGGGAGTCCTACATTTATGACAAATAGTGCCTACTAAAGAAAAAGATATCTACCACTGCTAACTTACATCTCGCACTGGCTACTTATCTATCAATAACATCTCGGACAAGAACCCTTACTTCCTCTCCTTGACGTTGTGTTTGCATAATGTTTGGAATCGTAGCATATCTGTAGGATTTGAATAGGTACAATCTCATCCCTTTCTCTTTTTTATCGCATTCTTCCTTTATCATTCCATAGTTACTAGAGCCACTTAATTCTGACTTAATGCCACATCACTCTATATTCCCCCATTTAGGGGAGTACTTAGATTTAGAGCTACTACGATCTACCTATAGATGTTTTACCTCTTCATCTTTGGCGTCTTTTCACATCATCGATGACCCTTACTTGCCATGCGGTAATCCTTCTATACCAAGGATAACAAATTCCTTACTCACAAGGGCAACACTTAGTGTAACTGGCACATATAGTTCCTTAAGATTAACTTTACTCCCATTGCTTACTTTAGGGAAGCATCTTCCTGAATGACCTTTAAAGGTTATTATTCTGTTGTCCATTATCTCCGGAACGCAATATAAAATTCTCATGATACCGAATATTATCAAATCACTCAGCCCCTAATTCATGTTTAGTTTACCTTGTTCACCAGCCCATATTGATTTGTATTACTCTAGGGTCTAACTTTTCCTTCTGGTAATCACGCTAGAGTCGCGAACTTATTTCTCGAAATGAGGATATGACTTTATGGCCTATAATCTTTTGTTGTCTCAAGGCATGTCACCTCTCATTTTTTTCTCCCCTTGACTATAGACTCTGTAATACTGTCATTTTTTTTATCTACCGTTGTCATCCATGTATCACATCTTACTCATAATGCTTCATTAGCTCTCTTCTTATTTCTCTGCTAACATTTTTGTTTAGTTTTTGATCTGAAAACAAGACATTATTTTGCTTTTAGCTCCCCTTCCTCCATCCACTGGCTCTTCGGGTTGCCTAACATTCTCTCTCTACTAGGGACATGAGCCACACTAAGGTAATATATATCCTTTCCAGGCTTCCAGTGCCTATCTTCTTTTTTGAACATTCTAGTATTCATATCCGAATGTACTATTCTAGAGTGCAACATCTAGGTGTCTCACAAGGAGATCCATTACCACGTTTGCAGTATCCTTCGGAAATGTCAACTAACACTAACAATCCATCCACTATTTTGGGTTACTCTAACCCCAGTCGGATCCTGATTTCCCATCCTTCTCTTAAACAATATATGTTAGCTCCAATAGGGCATAACTAAGATGAGTGTGGCCAATTGTACATACCTCTGTTACTGTTTAAGGTAACCTTAAATGCTTATATTTATCTGCCTGGATTGTAAATACTGATAATCTTCATTAATCGTCCCCTCTTCCTGTTGCTTCATTCACTTGTTGAAACTTGTATCTACCTTCTGAATCTCTTATTGCTTTTCACAATATGGGTGGATAGATATTCCTGCCTTAAGGCTCCTTATCAAGAAGCTTACACGTATTAGTACACACATGTTCTGCTGAAAATCTCACATTTATCCATCATAAGAATGACACAAAATCGAGTTCCTAACTCAACTCTTCCACCACCACATGCAATCTCTTACCAACTGTCCTTTGGATGTAGGTATCGTTGTATTACGAATAAAATAGAGTTTAGGAGTTTGAATTCTTACAAGTGAGCTCTACCACAGGATCTAGAGTAAGAAGAAAGAGTGACAATCCTAAATGCCCTGTAGCCTCTTGCTTACAAGTGTGGTGCACAAAACACCCATAAACAAGACTCTAATAGACACAGCTTATAGACTCCCTAGGACGGAACTGCTCTGATACCACTTTTGTCACGACCCAAACCGATAAGCCGCGACGGGCACCCGGCACCTTACTCAATCGAGTGCCAATGTAACGTATATTTCGTATCATACTATCATAGGTAAATGATCTGAAAAGGCTATCGTGAGATAACTAGAATAAAACATTTGGAAATACTCGATATAGGATGACCCAACATGATATACCGACTTATACATAAGACATACGTGCCTATAAGACCAAAATTATCACTCGTACACTGAACATAGGCCGGCAAGGCCATATAATCTTTCACGTACATGACATATGTCTACAAGCCTCTAAGAGTAGCTAAATACCATAAAGGTCGGGACAAGGCCCCCCCATACTAATCAATACATGTCCAAATTACACTGACTAAATAAGCAACTCCGGAGTAAATGGAGTGCACCAACACCTTCTGTTGAGCTGATAGCCTACTTGGAGGACTCTCAACTTGTCTATCGGGACCTACGGGCATGAATCTCAACGTCCCCAGGCAAAAGGGACGTCAGTACAAATAATGTACCGAGTATGTAAGGAATAAAAATTAGTAAATAAAAGACATGAGAGAAACCTGAAGTAAAAGACTCAACATGTAAGTCTGAATAGCTTTGTGAATCATTTCATACTTATAATGTCATGCATATGCGTATAAATGCCGTACCATGCATAGGCATATGCGTACATAACATCATCAAGCCTCTGAGGGCATCCCATCATATCATCTCGGCCAATGTGGGCAAATCATCAATGTATACCAGCTGATCAAGTGGTGGTGCGTATATAACTCCGTAACATTTTCCCATATCCCATATACATATAATATACGTGTATATAACGCCGTCTGGTCATGGACCAATATACATGTATAAATGAATGAAATGCATAAGAAGTACGTTAATAAGATTTCTAGGAACGTTATAAGATCAATATACCTTTCGGATAAACTTTTTCAACTACGTATTTTTCTGATACCCATGAACAGAAGATATAATAATAAGTCACATGGGGAATTAAGAACATAGACACCCCTAGTACTTCTATGAATAGAGTCATTTATGAAAGCTGTGCATCAGCTCATTCCGTTTGTATTATTTGGATCATGCCAAAAATAAATAAAGGATAACCCTAACATACCTTAATTGCTCATATGAACTCGAGAAGGTCATAGGTGAATATTCAAACTTGGATCACATTCAAAAGAATTATCCTCAAGGTGTTGGCATGAATTCCTAAAACGAATGAATTAATCCTTAACTAAGAGATCTTGAACATTGTTAATTCATTCTTCACACAAAATGAAGTGTGAATGTTATAAGTAGCCTTTCCAAAATGGAAGCAAATGGCCATTAATGTTTGGCTTCCACCCGGCCATGTGTTGGCGGTGGGAGTCGTACATTTATGACAAATAGTGCCTACTAAAACAAAAAATATCTATTACATGCTTATCCCCCCATATATTAGTTTTCAATGTATATATAAACTATTTACTTTATTATCCAATATTTAACCAATTATTCACATAATAATTTTTAAGTCTCATTTCACTTAAATACCAATATATTTTATATACCTTACTATTATAGTTATGTGGTATAGCACAAATTCATAAATACCGAATATTATAGCTTGGATCGTATTTTATCCCAAATTGAAAATCATCAATGGAACTCATTTTCTTTGATATGTTTACCCTTTCACCTTCACGAATTTACTTATCACTTGTTATAAATAGCATAATACTTACAATCTCAAAATATCCTTGTCCTTGAACTGATGTCAATTATTTTACGACAAATCCAACGTACAATACTACGGGATGTAACAAAGTCATGTAATAAAAAATACACATATATAAAGCATCAAGTAAGGGAAACAAAGACACAAATACACAAATGACAAATTGACGGTCGGATCGTAACACCGCCATAACTCCTTATCTAATATATGTTGGATTTTACCTCTGTAAAGTAATATACAATAAATAAATAATCCATTTCTTACTAATTTTTTGAAGGTTTTTTGTGTAGTTAAATTTTAGGAATATATCTATGTGAGCATCCAATTTTTTACTGTACTTGGATTTTTACACTTTTTAGCATTTAAAAAGTTTTAGGTTTATATGTTAGCTTTTAGTAGGATTTATTTAAGAAATTGAAAATACAGAAAGAGTTGCATATCTACTGTCATGGGCGGCTTTCCATCCATGCCCCATGACCCCTTGGACGCGCCCCGTGGCGTCC
>ML299910.1:8005-23197 GCA_005239495.1 Nicotiana undulata | reverse complement strand
GTCACAGGTATGATTTGTGATCGGGAGCGTATATATATTTATGTCATTGGCCCCCGAGTCGCAAGTATGATTCGCGATCGGGGAGAGATATTGGCCCACGAGTCGCATGAATGATTCGCGAGCGTGTGGAGCTTTATGACCGAGTCAGTCCTTATGACCCACCCTTATGACTTCGACCGATAGTCTTGTCTGTGTCGGTTATATATATATATACATACATAAGCATTTGCATTGAGTTGGGATCGTGCGAGAAACAATACTGAGTATTGAAAAGTGAATAATTGAGATAATAAGATAAGACATTTCAGATAATGAGAAAGGAAACAAGTGATACATATGCTCAGCTTACAAAGAAAGGTTATGCTTGAGATTTGATACCTGTTTGTTGATTACATGTCCATATACTTGATGTATTTTCTCACATGATTTATTGCTCGGCGTGTACTTTATTTTAATTATGTACTGGACCTTAGTGAGTATATATTCTACCTCTCGTCACTACTCTTGTCCCCTAACCGCAGGTGCGGAAATCGTTGAAGGCAGTGCCTTCATATAATTCGGGAAATGTGTCATTTTTGACACCTTTCATTCATTTCTTGGGCAATTTGGGAGCTTCCAAAGAGGGGATTTCGACTTAGCATCTTAAGGTAAGTTATTTCCTACTTAATGTGAGTTTAATACTTGGTTTCTGGGTAGCTTAACACACAATATTGGTGAAAAATTATGGATTTAGAGTAAAACCTAGGGTTTTGGTAAAAACAAGATTTAACCACGAAATTTGTTAGGGAAACTAGTAAAAATTATATGTTATTGATCCTAAGGTTATGGGTAACGAACATCCATAAGAATTTCTGGAATCCGAGCATGTGGGACCGGGGGTGGATTTTAGGAATCTTGCCAACTCGGTTGGGTAATCATTTAAATAGAGGAATTGTGAACTTTTGAGCATAGATTGATTAATTTTTGTAATGTTTGGTTAGTTTCGAGTTGTTGGACGACGAATTTGGAGATTCGGGCGCATTCTTGAATCGGAAAGTAGGCTTGATACGAGCTAAGTCTCCTTTCTAACCTTGTATGAGAGAATTTTCTCCTAGGTGAAATAATTGATTATGTGCTACTACTTGTGGGGGGCTACGTACACAGGAAGTGACGAGATTCCGTGCGTAGCTACTAAAAATGCTTAAGTCCAGGAAGCCTAGGGTTCAGAATCATGCTTACTTGTCGTACTTGTGAATGTTACTGGTAAACTTAGGAGGCTTAAATAGTGTCAAACTTGGTAAATAGATTTCTAAATGATTAAACTCACTTTCTTGACTGTTAAGGGAGAAGTTGTCTTTTCTTGAATAATTACCTCCAATGAAGCCTTGATTTAACTGTTTGGATGTGTGTGTGTCTATGAGTACATGCGTCGCATGTATGATTCGTGAGCGGGGTAACTCTTTATTATATTTGACTGCGTCGCACGTATGATTCGTGAGCGGGGTAATAGATGCATCTATGATTCGCGCCATTCGACCCTTCGGCATTGCACATTTATTATTTTGTTGGATCGGGTTGTACGTCCTCGACGTATTATGCGCATGTTATCTGCTAGGCATTTTCTGTGATTTTTAAACCGTTTAAATGCCCTAGAATATAAATTATCAACCTGATTGATAGAAATGGACACATAAATACCATTGTGGAAAGAGTTGTTATTTCTTGTCATTATTTGTTATTCATCCTTGATATCCATGCTTAGCCTTATATTTAAATATAATATTTGGCCCTAGTAAGTGTCAAGTCGGCCTCTCGTCACTACTTCTTCGAGATTAGACTAGATACTTACTGGGTACATAATATTTATGTACTTATGCTACGCTTCTGTACTTAATTGTACAGGTTTTGAGGCAGGTGCATATGGTTATCAGGCCGGAGTACGTTCTTGACTTCCCGAGATCAGAGATTCCACGGTGAGTTGTTTCCCTTGATGTCGTTCAGCAGCACGTTGGAGTCTTTCCTTTTGTTATTCTGTCTTTTTCATCTCAGACAGTATGATAGACGTATTCTTTTGATTCCTTCTACTAGATGCATGTATACTTGTGACACTAGTTCCTGACACACATTGGTAGACTATTATTTTGGAAATGTAATTATTTAAATTTGATTTCTTTTGATCATTGCAATTAAATTTGATTTTGAGATTTGCTATTTTCACATGCTTAGTGATAAGTATTGTTGGAAATGTTTTTATAAAAATAAATGGGACTCACTAGATTATTTGTGTCGGCCTGCCTAACATCGGTGATTGGCGCCATCGCGACCTAGATTAGAATCTGGGTCGTGACATTTTTATTGAATTACCATATGTTAATTTTCATAATGAAACAATATAAAAAATTATAACACCTAATATTTTAGACAATTTATTGATAGTTGAAAACTTATTATAGAAGAATGGAGTTAAAATCATATAGATATATTTTTACATCTATTAAGTATAGAATAGTTAGCCTCCTAGTATAGTAGGAACAAATCTCATTACTTAAATTAATTTTTGAGGTTTAACAAACTATACTTTTTAAAATTACTTTTGAATATAATATATTTTAGTTTGAAATTGCTTTCAAATAGTGTGGATAAATGAAACCATTCAATATTCATTTTTAAACCGCTTTAAAATAGTATGGGTAAATATGAAAACCTTGTAAAAATCTATGAAAACTTCTTTTTGTTGCCCTAAAAAGGGCAGCTCGGTGCACTAAGCTCCCCCTATTTTTGTTGTCCTATTATTTAAAAATTAATTTTACTTTATCTATAAAAACTTCTATCTGACTAAAACAAAATTGATAATTTTACCAAATGAATAAAAGGTTCACAGTACTTCGTGCAAAAATAATCTAATCAACATTGACATACAGTGCATTTAAGAAAAAATATTCACACAACTTCATGCAAAAAGGAGAGTTGTGGCTAGGGGAATGTGTGGTTCACTTGTATCAAATATTACTTATTACGAATGCAAGGAGGGGCGTTATTTAAAAATACAAACAAAGCATGAGTTCTTATAAAATGACATATATGCCCTTGGTCGACCATCATTCTTTTTTTATAAAATAGAAATTAATTTTCTCTATGAAATTCTGACTAAAACAAAATTGATAATTTTATCAAATGAAAAAAAGGGTTCACGGTACTTCCTGCAAAAATAATCTAATCAACATTGACATACAATGCATTTAAGAAAAAAGATTCACTCAACTTCATGCAAAAAATGAGAGTTGTGGCTAGGGGAATGTGGGGTCCACGTGTATCAAATATTACTTATTACGAATGCAAGGAGGGCCTTATTTAAAAATACAAACAATGCAGGAGTTCTTATGAAATGACATATATGCCCTTTATCGACCATCTTTCTTTTCTATATAATAGAAATATTACGAATGCAAGGGAAGCATTATTTAAAAATACAAATAATACAGGAGTCCTTGTGAAATGACATATATGCCATTGGTCAACCATTTTTCCTTTTCTATATAATAGATAATAGAAAAGTTGAAGCAATTGCAGCGGAGGATTCTGATTACGTTGCAGCAGAGGAAGCACCAAGAGCAGTGGATTCTTGCCTCTCGTTGAGGGCATAATTAATTAAGCAAATGAAAGTTTATTTCCCCTAATAATTTAAAATTCTAAGTTACTTACACTTGGTTATGGTACCAAATCAGAGAAAGGTCACGGCTTCAACTTTGACCACAATTTACTTGTATGGGCTAAAACTTCATTTTATGTGTTTGATTTAGTTGACGGTAATAAAGTCTTTAATGATTGTGACGTGTCGACATGATTCTAAAAGGTCGATGTCAGATGTGAAAGATAAAGCGACGTTGTGCTCGAAATGGCTTGGCAGAAGACGAGAACGAGGACGAGCATCCATCCTCAGTATGAAGGGAAGACCAGTCTTAGGATTTAGATTCCCTAAAAAATATTCTATTGAATATTCCCTTCTGTTGTACTATCTAGAGTTTTGTGGGCGATCTGCTCTTATAAATAGGAAGAGATCAGATCAAAAAGGAATTGGACCTATTGTAAAGAAATTCACCAACATTCTCTGTACAAGATTCTCACTTTATTTAATAGAAACAAAGCTTGACTTTAAACTCTCCTTTTGTACCTCTCTCCCGATCCAAGAAGGACTGGAATATAAGATTGTTTTTCATCATCCATCATTGTCAGAAAGACATCCGAAAATCTCATCTTTGTTGGGTTATCTGTATCTCATCTACTATTTGAACGTCATTTATTGTTATTTGTTATTCTCATTTTACATTTCCATGTATTGCTCCATTATTATCTCGAGCTGTCTTATTTATTAATATACATTAAATATCCGCCGGAAAGTGCTAGATCTATCATTGAATAAAAATATGGGCTATAATTAACCTCATTTTTCAACAACTCTAATTGTATAAAATCAAGATTTATTTTTTGGATCATACATTACTCTTAAAGAGAAAATCCACTTTGGACCTTTAGAGGAAAAAGAACGTCTGATGAATTGGTCACACATTTCAATATTCCTCCTTCCTCCTATTGATACTGACTCAACTCCCACAAATACCCTTTCGTCCAAACTCAGTTTCTTTTAAGGTTCTCTACATATCTCATACTTGGTATATAAAACTGTTTGGTTAACCTAAAAAAAGTACTCTTTTGTGACAATTGATTCACAGATTTTTAGCAAGATATAGTTTGGACATTGGTATTGAAACGTTGTACATCCATTGATGGTTATATGTCAAGTCAAAGACTTAGCTGTTCCTATACCCATTGCTGAAGGCTACATCCTTCACTAACTCAAATCCTCCTCAAGCGCATTGGATGAATACCCTGAGCAGAAGTAGACGAAAGAGCTGAAAGTTTAGACTTAAAACCTTTCTTATAAAACCTGCATAACAACGTCATGAAATTTAGATAGGAGTTTCAAATATACTAAGACGTAAGTAGTTTGTTTCCGAGAAGTTATGGAATCTGAGAAAGTTAGGTTGTCCGGCACAAGGCATACCTTGTTCGCGCAGGGACCGGGAAAATGTCGCACCCAGGAATGTGATGTAGACAACCTACCCTAATGCAAGCATTATTGGCGGCTTCCACGGCTCGAACCCGTGTCACACCGTGACAACTTTACCGTTGCTCCAAGATTCCCTTATAGAAGCTGAGATTGTGAGAACATGAATACCTTCATGGTCAGCCTGATTTATTACTAAGATATGTATTTCTGGCCTGCTCGAGTAGTGTCAATATGCATCTCAGCTCTGAAGACAACTTTTGCATTCTTTATGAAGCAGATAGACTAGTTCTTATTCACCCCTTCAGAGCTGTGGTGTATAGTTTGTGTCAATGCATGACAAAAGCAAATGAATATTGGAATATCTATTTTCCTCTGAGATTGAAGGTTACAAGTTTGAGCTTTTTTCTAATTCGACAGGTCAGGTCAAACAAATTTCGGAATTTTGCTATTTGGCAAACCTAACAAATTTGTGACATTCTGCAGCGGGGTTCTAATTTTCACAAAAATAAGTCTCTTTATAGTTCTCTTCGTGATCATAAAGTTTTACTTCCAGTTTAAACCCAAAAAAATACGAGCCACCATTACGGGTGTGTTTGGTACGAAGGAAAATGAACGGTGTTATCACTTTATTTCCCATGTTTGGTTGGTGAATGGAAAACTTTTTCCAAAAAATTATTTCTAGTGTTTGGTTAGAGAGTAGAAAATCTTTTTAGGAAAATAATTTTCTATGCTTCTCTTATCTCTCATCACCCCCACCCTCCCCAATTCCCATGTTTCTAATGCTCCCCACCCCACCCCCCACCCCCGGGTTCTACAATTTTAAAAAAAATGGAAAGGAACTAATATGCTAATATAATTTTTCAGATAAGAACATTGAAATTTGAGCTCCATGACTTAAAAAAAATACATTTTTCCTTGTTGAAATAAAATTAAAAAAAAATCTTTCTACAGTATAAAAAGGTACTTATTTCTTGAAAAGAAAGAAAATACTCATTTTGTTGAAATTAAAAAAAATACTTTTTAGTGCATTTTGTTGAAACGAAAGAAAATATATTTCTACATCATGAAAAAAAATACTCATTTTATTGAAATGAAAGAAAAAAAAATTACTACATTTGTTGAAACGAAAGAAATATTATTTCTCAATCATGAAAACAAATATTCATTTTTTTTATTACATTTTTTTGAAACGAAAGAAAATATTTTTTCTACATCATGAAAAAAAATACTCATTTTGAAACGAAAGAAAATATTTTTTCTACATCATGAAAAGATTACACTCATAAATAAAATAATTAATTTACTACATTTTGTTAAAACGAAAGAAAATACGTTTTCTATATCATAAAAAGAAAATCTTCATTTTGTTGGAACGAAAGTACTTTTTTTTACTATCATGAAAAGAAAGTACTCATTTGTTAAAGTAAAAAGAAAATAAGTACTTTATCCACAATATGAAAAGAAAGTATTTTTAATAATATTTCTATTAATGTGAGGGGTCGAGGGTAGGGTGGGTGGTTGGGGGTGGGTAGGGGTGGGGGTGGTGGGGTTAGGGTTGGTGGGGGTTGATAGGGATGGGGAATAGAGTGAGGAAGATTGAAAAGAGTTTTGGAAAATGTTTTCTTTTATTTTGATAAGGAAAATATTTAAGCCAACCAAACATGAAAAAATTGAAA
The DNA here is from genome assembly GCA_005239495.1 of Nicotiana undulata. Classification (NCBI taxonomy): domain Eukaryota; kingdom Viridiplantae; phylum Streptophyta; class Magnoliopsida; order Solanales; family Solanaceae; genus Nicotiana; species Nicotiana undulata. The sequence goes on along the minus strand of ML299910.1, from coordinate 16,474 downwards.
AATATTTTCCTTCGAACCAAACACACCCTACATTTAACTGCAAAATCCATTACTATTTGTTCACACCAACGGCGTGTGTTTATAAGTTGGTGCTTTCTCTGCTTTTTCGTTGTTATGGTATTATGAACTATTTGGTATCTTGCTTGGATACAGCAGCAATACTTTGACATTGAATTCTGCTAAACATAGAGATGTTCTCATGGACAGAATGCATAAAAACGAGGAGAGATATCAATAGAGAACGAAACTCAAGCCCTAGCAATTTATCTCGTGGACCTATGACAGAGCTCTCCATACAAAAAAGCATAATGGGTTTCATTAAATCCACAACAAACAAAAACAACTTCTAATTCATGTATTTCATTCAACAACACATAAGAAAAAATAAACCATTTGTGTCTTAAGTATATCCTTTCAATTCTAACATGTATCTCTTCAACTAGTGATCATGGCTAACCTCGTCGTCGTGACTAGAAGACACTTCTGGTCGTCGTCCACCTCTAATGTGACATGCATGTTCTCTCCTGATTAGATGATCAACGAAATCTCTGCTAGTTTCAAATTTTGCTTTGGCTGTTAAGAAGAATACTGCTTCCCTCCATAATGTAAGTCTGATACATGCTAAATTTCTAAACAATTATAGTCTATGACCTGAAAACAGTAAAATAAAATGAGTATTAACATTATGACTAGGTAGTAAGATATTCCTTTTACTTAGTTACAACATTCCATATGATTAGCATAAAGACCATCCACTGGTGTAGCTACCAACGCAAGAATACAGCAGTATGCCTCTTACCAAGATCAACTGGACAATTAGATCAATATGCTAGTCACTCCTCTCCCCTCCCCCACCCAACAAGACAAAATTTGAGTGAGAAGTGGGATTAAAAATTTCATTTATTTCCTTTCTTGTCTCACCCAACATACAAATGCAATAGGTCTCACTGCAGCAATCAAGTGGGACAATGCTAATCAAGGGATTAAGACAGTATATCCTTTCAATTCTAACGACAAAAAGATTAAACCATCCCAACAATTAGAAGTCCGAGTTAAAGAAAACAAGTGATGAATCAATTAAAAAAAAATAGTGCTACAAGTTCTACTATTTTATCCTCCGTAGTGAATTCATTTTCCTCGGAATTCTGTGGATGGTTTCAAATGTCACACTGGCCATCTGATTAGCATCATCATGTATAGCATGTATCTAGACTTAAAAATCTTTAACGAAAATAATCAGTTACCTTCGATCAAGTAATGGAACCAAATAGCAATATAAAGATACAAGAACCATAGACTGACTTCATTCAGACCAAGCAACAAATTCTAGGGAAAATTCTATTAAGGCTGAATTGAAAAATTCGGTACTCCAAGGGCCATTATTAGTGATGGGGGATCGCACTTTTGCAACAAAGCTTTCGATACCTTACTCACAAAGTATGGTGTCACTCACAAAGCGTCGACCCCCTATCACCCTCAAGCAAGCGGACAAGTGGAAGTCTCCAACCGGAAAATCAAGAGTATTTTGTCAAAGACAGTGAATGTCAACCGGACGGATTGGTCAAAGAAACTTGATGATGCTCTTTGGGCTTATAGGACGGCTTACAAAACACCGATTGGTATGTCTGCGTACCGGTTAGCTAAGTTGCTCGGACACGGGTGCGGGTGTCCGACACGGGTGCGGATCTAGATGTCGGATCTTTCAAGATGTAAATTTTAAGATTCGGGGATACGGATCCTAGTATGGATACGGGTGGGGATCCGGCTAAAAATAATTTTAAAAAAATAAAAATCCCTCTAATTTATGAGAAATTTTGTGGAATACTTACGTATAGCTTGTAAAGTGTGAATTTCCTTTTTTATTCTCAAGTTGTAGATAAGTAAAATATTAATTTCCTAGATAAGATATGCTATCTTCTTCAAATTTACCCTAGTTTTAGTTCTGATCTCGGTAATCAAATTGTATTTCATCTCGAATTTTTCTGTCCGTTGTGGTCAAAGTACTCAAAATTGTTTGACCAGATCCGGTACGGATCCCATATCCACACCCATACTAGTGTCGTGTTGACACGGTGCGGCACCTAAACTGCCATGTCGGAGCAACTTAGCCGGTTAGTATTCAAAGCTTGTCACCTCCCAGTGGAACTTGAGCACAAGGCTATGTGGGCATTGAAGAAGCTTAATCTTGAATGGGATGTCGCCGCTAACTTAAGGGTGGCACAATTGAATGAGCTTGATGAATTCCAGTACCATGCTTATACAAGTTCGTCCTTCTATAAGGAAAAGATGAAGTACCTCCATGAAAAGTACATCCGGAACAAGGAGTTCAAAGAAGGTGATCTGGTGTTATTGTTCAATTCTCGGTTACGAATGTTCCCGGGAAAGTTGAAGTCTAAGTGGAAGGGTCCGTTTGAGGTTGTGAATGTGACACCCTTTGGTGCATTAGACTTGAAGAACAAAAATGATGAAGTGCTTAGAGTCAATGCCCACCGGGTGAAGCATTATCTTGGCAAAGTTGATGATGGATAAAAACCCGAAAAACCAAACCAAACCAAAAACCGAACCAAACCGACCAAAAAACCGATACTTTTTAGCTTTGGTTTGGTTTTGGTTTTGAATTTTTAAAACCGATCAAATTTGGTTTGGTTTGGTTTTAGTTTTACTCAACAAACAACCGGAAAAAAAGCGAACCAAACCGGCTATAATAGTAGCTATTTAAATTTATTATTACATATATATATATATATATATATACATTTGTATTTTTAGTCTAGTTCTTTGCTATTATAATAATCTAATTCTGTCTTTATATTCTAGTTTGATTGGTAGTTTTCTTTTGCCAAGTACAAGAATTTATTTCATGTTAAAAATAATCGATTTTTAATTGACTACTTAAATTATTCATCACTATTTGATTCAATTATCATCAATATATCTTGGTAAATGATAGATTTCTCAAAAAGCAATTGATTGGATAGTGTTACGTTGAAAATACAGTCGTCGGAATATGCGTTTGGTAGTGTATGTCTCATATTTAAGAAAAAAACCGATAAATAACTGGAAAAAAACTAAAAAACGACAAAAGCCGAATCGATAAAAAACCGACTTAATTGGTTTGATTTGGTTCCAATATTTGAAAAACCAACTTACTTGTTTTGTTTCCCTTTTAGGGAAAAACCGACTCAAACTGAACCATAAACACCCCTAGTCGTGGCGTTGATTCATTTCAAGTGATTGATGGTAATCTGCGTCGTGCCGCGACGTTAAATCAGGCGCTTCTTGGGAGGCAACCCATGTTTCTTTTCATTTTTCATCTTTTTCTTTGCTAGATAGGTTTTGTATTGAACTAACTGGTTTTGAAGTGAAATGCAGGAATGAGTGTGCATTGCAGGGACTGTGCTCGAAAAAATTGTCCAAATGTTGAAAAAGTGTGGACCGCACAGTAATGAATGCAACCGCAGAAAGGAGTCTACGGCCGCACAACTGGAGACCCAAAATGTGAAACTCTCTAAAGTTTTGAGTTGCAGAGAAAAGGCCATTCTGCGGTTGCACACAAAATTGTGCGGACTGCACAATTTTTTGCGGCAGTACTCACTTTTGTGCGGACCGCATAACTTCAGCAAGGATCAGGTAAAGAGTGTGTACCGCACTCAAAATTGTGCGGCCGCACTCAGCTTCAATTTTGACCGACTTTGGTCAACCTATAAATGGAACCTCAATGCATTATTCACAACTTTACACACTCTGAGTTCTTGAGACCTAAGCAAGCACAATGCACAACAAATTAGTTAACACTCCACATTCATTTCATCAATGTAGATTCTTACTTGCATCCTTCATCACTAGTATGTTCAATTCATGTTTAGATTTTTCACTTTTTCTTAGTTTTTGTTCTTAGTTAGTATAGTTATTTTTAGGTCTAAATTGTCAAATGTTCTTCATGTGTGCTTGAAATTGTGTAGGTAATGTCATGTGTGCTCATTGGGGACTGGGTAGATCATTCATCATGTTTAATTTGCAAATGTCATGTCTAAATTGTGCACAAATGTGAAAACCCTAAAGTCAGTACCGTTTGATTTCAAATTGTGCAGTCCGCAAATTATCAATTAGGGCAAAAGGTTAAGCATGAAATCTGTTGCCGCACTCAAAATTGTGCGGTCCGCGGAATTATATGTGCGACCGCACTTTGGAACTTCAGAGAACCAGCAGTCTGAACCTGGTTTTGTGCGGCCGCACTCAAACTTGTGTGGTCCACACTTCAGGATGTCCGCACTTTAAAATTGTCTGGTCCACACATGACAGTCTGCAGCCGCTCTATTTTGTGCGGACCGCACTGTCTCGTCTGTAGACTGTTTTACTGCAACTGTAATACAACTATAACCATGCTTCTGAACTTTAACTGACTTATTTGCTTCGTATTGCAGACAATGGTTCGATCAAGAGGCAGTGGTGACACATCTAAAGGGAGAGGTGAACCCCGAGGCCGAGAAAAAGGCACTCACCCTCTTGGAGTGCAATCAAAAGCCATAGCCAAAAAGCCGACCACTACGAGAGGTAGGGCCATAGAGCCCTCAGGATCTAGCTCGTATGTCCCGCCTAGGGAAGCCTCCGAGGGTCACTCAGTGGAGGTACAGCCTGAGGCCCAGTCCCAACCACCACAATCCACTGGGAGATGCCAATTGCGCAATGAACCCTCCACCACAACAAGTTCTTTTGAGGGTTCCGATGCCGGTAGCCAGGGTTTAAAGCCCCCCTCTACACACACTCCCTCTGCACCAGTTGTAGTAGATGATGATGATGTTCCTGATGATGGTAGGGGAGGTGACACTAGAGTGGGCGGCCAAGAAAGGTCGAAGAAGAAGGAAGCGTGGGAAGATAGGTTCGTGAGTTTGATTGCCTTCACAATGTTTAGAGAGTGGTGGCCCCAGAGATCGCTCACACTTGAGCGACAATTCTTGTTGAAGGATTTGGATAAATACAATCCAAATGTCCTTAAGCAGTTCCGGGAGCGAAGGGGGTGAATGTGGTTCACCCAGCCTGTTATGGATGCAAAAGAGCACTTGGTACGGGAGTTTTATGCCAATGTGGCACACATCAAGAAGGGTACCAAAGTGACTAAAGTGAGAAATTTGAAAGTCAGATTCGACCAGAGCACTTCGAACACGTACTTGGGATTTGAGGACGTAGAGGCCATCCAGTACATGGAGAAGCTTGTTATGGGTGATGCAGCTCGCCCTTGGTTAGTAGAGATTTTGGCTGCTCCTGGACCACCACCACCATGGATCACAGCAGGGTTCCTATTGCACGGGCCACCCTCAATTTTGAAGCTAAAAGGTGGCAGACTTTTGTGTGCAGCCTATTGACCCAAGCCGGAATGAAAACAATCTCCCAATCCCTCGAGCAGTTTTGGTGGCATCTATTATGGTCGGGTACCCAATCAATACGGGTGGCATTATGTTCGCCAACATGTCAGTGGTTGTCCGAAAATGTGAAAGCTCCTACCCATATCCCAACACCCTCACAGAATATTTCACAGATGCAAAGGTGGAGCCGACACATGGTACTCCTTGCAAGGTCTGGAAAACCCAAAGTTCAAGGGTAAGGCCTACCACTGTTGGCTAGTCTGATGAGCCATCGATGGTGGTTATAGAGTCTGCGACTGAGCCATCTACAGCTCCCTTGCCTTCCATCGCAGTCGGTCCTTCCACCGAGACAGCTGACATGCCACCACCTTCATATTCTAGACCATCAGCATCAGTACCATCAGTACCAGTGCCTGCCTCATCCACATATCCACTCACTGCGCTGCGAGTCTCCAAGACATTGGCGAGTCTCAACAACTGGATGCAAACAGCTGCTCCTAAGTTGTCTGACATATCCAGTGTTGTTGCAGCACAGTCTTCTACCCCAGCAGTGGTACTGGTCCCTCCGTCAGTAAAGGAAACATTGAAGAAGATTTTGGAGAACTAGAAGACCTGGCACATGGGGGAGCTATTGAGGAGGTGGGCAAACAGGTGAAGAAGATGAGGAAATCTCAGGCTTCGAAGAAATCAGTGGAGAGATTGAGAAAGGAGGTGACAAAGATTGCAGCAGCTGGTGATTTACCATTTGACCTACTGTTGGAGACAGATCTATCAGTACCAGCACCACCGTGAGCAGAGGCACCAGCTGGCCAGTCTAACGAGCCAGACCTTGCTGCCCACACTGCCGAGGAGGTGTTTCAGATGTTCACCAACCCCGTTGTTCCCCAAGCAAAGGATGATGAGATCCAGTTGGAGGAGCCCGAGGGTGGTGATGCTGCCATGCACCCTGGACCACATAGTGAGTTTTCTTTACTCTTTACCCTTCCTTATTTTGATTTTTGCTTGCATTGAGGACAATGCTTATTTTTATTCGGGGGGTGGTCTATTTCGGTTGGTTTGATTTGATGACATTGGCATGTAATAACTTTAATACTATTTTTCTTTTATCTTTATTTTCTCTTTCATTATGTCTATATTCCTCCCTCTCTTTTGATGTAGATATTTTATTTCCCTCGGTTTATATATTCATTTGCCTTACTTTCAGTAGTTTATTTCATAGCTTCTTTATTTTGTTTTCTTAATAGTCTAGCTTCTTATTTACTTTAATAGCTTCTTTTGATTTGGTAGCTTCTTTTTATGTTTAAGTGAGCAATAAGCCTGATTTTCTTAATGCTACGGTTCTTTCCAAAGGTGGGTTTTGTGTGAACCGGTTGGCTCTTCTCAACGATGGATGGCGTGACAACCTTCCTAAGGGATTGAGTCCGTTTTTGATGTTTTAGGTAAAAACAATAGTATTAATGAATAAATAAGGGTCAAGCATGTTTCACTTGGTACCAACACTTAACTACAAGCTTATGGTTAAAAGCAAGGTTTTGGAAAGAAATGGTTCTAGTTAGTGACCTTGTGACTCTTGTGTTGACTTAGGCAATCATCGAGTGGTTTAGTTGAACCATTAGCGATTCTCAATCTTGAATGTTGTTGTTGGGAGCCCTCGACTTTATTCTCTTTAACAATCCGGTTGTGTGAGAGGTGAGATATTTTGTTACAAGTCCAAGTACCAGTGCGAATGGTCTAGAACTTGCCCTGAATGTGTTTCGGGCGAAATTTTAAGTTTTGCTTGGCTTGAGAAGTGATTGTAGGCTCTCTTTAACCCTTTGAAACCTTCCATGGCCCACCAATGATGTTATCCTTAGTCAACCATTTTGAGCCTAAAGCCATTTTCATTCGATAACCATGTTACAAGCCTTTACCCGTTTTATAGTGACCCTTTCTTGGCACCCGAGCTTTCCTTAGCACTCATGAGAAACAAATGCCGAAAACATAAGTTTGGGAGAGAGATGAGGAGTTTGAAAGTGGTATCAAGGCACAAGAAGAGAAAAGGCAAAGAAAACGAAAGAAAGAACAAAAGAAAAACACAAAAAGAAAGTGAATAATTTGAAGGGTTGAAAGGATTCAAAAGAAAGCAAAAGTGCAAAGCACGGAGAAAACAAAGAAGGAGAATATGAATATCATGACCAAGAAAGAGTGATGTCAAGTCTCTCTAGTTCCCCTAAGGAAAAAGAAAATGACTCAAAGAGTCGGCAAGTTATGAGCCAAAAGGAGAAAATGGAGTGCTAAAGGAAATATGAACATGTTCCATTCCAGCATTTCCCTCCTAGTCCAAAAGCCTTCATTACATGCCGAAAAAGCCCTACGTGATTTCAAGCCGAGCAAGCTTACATTAGTGGTGATCTACATGAGGGGAAAGCATATGGTACTTAGAGCCGTACTTGTGACATTCTTTTGAGAGTGATGAGCGAACCTTTCTCGAGTCATTGAATTGAGTGCTACATTCTTAAGTGAGATGAGCTAACGGAGAGTATAGGGGGAGGAGTTTGGGATCCACAATGACCTACATGAAAGTGCGAACTTCCTTGATTAGTAAAGTCAACTCTTGATGCTCAAGTGTCACATTAGAGCTATTTGTGCTTTAACATTCAAAACATGGTCTTGTTGATAATTCATGAGTGTGTGGGTAATTGTTGGCCCCAATTGATGTGTGTTTGATTCACCTTAGGCCAGCTGAAATATCTCTTTTCTTGTGGAGGTGGGAATTACTTTGTTTGCTTGAGGACAAGCAAAAGCTTAAGTTTGGGGGAGTTGATAAGTAGGGATTTTGACTACTTATTTGCACTCTTTTACTTTCGTTTTAGCTCAAAAATGGTTAAAGGTATTCCCGAAAACTGATAAAATGTGCTTTCTTGCAGGAGTATTGGAAGATGATTCAAAGAGATGAAAATCAACTCAAGAAGGAGTATTTTTGGACAAGGACTAAAACAAAGCAAAAAGAGTAAAGTGTGAACCACACAAATATTTAGTGCGGCCGCAGACTATGAAGAACCTCTGACAGAATTCCTTTGCAAAGTGCGGACCGCACAATTATTCTGCGGCGCAGAAGATGAGGTTC
>ML299910.1:505-3005 GCA_005239495.1 Nicotiana undulata | reverse complement strand
CATGGCGCATCTTCAACTTACCGAGGACACGACCTCTATACTCTCCTACTCTTAATAAGAGGGTATAGAGGGCGAGAATTAAGGTAGAAGATTAGTAGGCAGTCGAGCGTCTCTCCTTTTATTCTAGTAGTAGTAATGTACTCTAGTTTTTCCATACTCTTAGATTTCTATCACTATCTGATGTTGCTTGCGTTTTGGTTTCTCTACTATCTTGTTATTGTTACTGCTTCCCTGACTTTCAAACTACTGCATTCTTTCTATATACTGTTGCGATTATGTATGTTTGTCTTGAACCAAAAGTCTATCAGAAATAGCCTCTCTACCTTTATAAGGTAGGGGTAAAGTTGTGTACTAATTACCCTTCCCAGACCCCACTTGTGGGAGTACACTGGTCTTCTTCTTTTTTCCTTTCTTGCTTTCCCCTTCTTCTTACCCTTCCTGAGCCGAGGTTCTATTGGAAACATCCTCTCTACCTGCATCAGGTAGGGGTAAGGTCTGCGTACAGGCTACCTTCCCCAGACCCCACCTGTTGGGAACATACTGGGTTTGTTTTTGTTGTTGTTGCTGTATATAAGGATATCATGCATTTAATTAAAAATATTTATATGTCGTCTTAGGCATAGAGAATGATTGCATATTATATTGTACATTTGACTAGAATCTTATATAGGAAACCCCTCTTGTACCTTGTTAATCAATCAAACTAATAAGAGGATTTCTTTTCTTTCTTCAAATGGCATCAATGCACTCCTTGGTTCAGGTCTCACCGCTATCTACGGGGAAAAAATTATCTCTAGGTGTTTGGTCAGAGAAAGGAATTAGGCCTGCACATGAGGAAACATATTATAACATGAAAAAACAAATAAAATGCCCCTCTTTAAAAGTTCATGGTTACTGATTAGGTGGTCACACACTTAACACTTTTCTAATTCTGTCACTTTTTCAAGTGTTAACTACAATTGCAAATGTGCTCCTTTATTGAGTTACTGGGCCACAATTTTATGGAAAAGGAAGTACATGTGGTTTGAATGAGCAGCAATAAAAGGTCTTTTCAATGTTCCTTGTTAAGATATGTTATGCAGAGAGTGATACCTGCCAAATATGACTAAATTCAGTGAAGGTTTCTCAAATTTCATCCCAAAGCTAAATCTGATCCCTACTTAAGGAGAGTAGATTTACTGGGTTACAAGGAGGTGTTAGACCAGCAGCTACCAGGATTAATAGGTCTTGAATGAGCAGCAATAAAAGGTCTTTTCAATGTTCCTTGTTAAGATATGTTATGCAGAGAGTGATACCTGCCAAATATGACTAAATTCAGTGAAGGTTTCTCAAATTTCATCCCAAAGCTAAATCTGATCCCTACTTAAGGAGAGTAGATTTACTGGGTTACAAGGAGGTGTTAGACCAGCAGCTACCAGGATTAATAGATTTTATTTTCATTGGAATAGGATGAGCACTTTAAGAAGATCAAGCAATACACCTTGCCTAATCCAACATCATATCACAAACCTATAATTTTTTTGAAGTAATTATAGTTTTATTGATCAAAGCATCCAGGGACACAAGACGACAAAACTATACTTTTGGATGTGATAATTGGGAATAAGTAACCTGTATTTTAATTTTGAGAATTAATGGATGCATATGGATTTACGGATCTTGCTAGTAACTGGTGGTCTTCCAATAGAGTTAGAGGCGGGACCAATTATATATTAGCTAAAAGCTGTTAAGGGAGATCTTAAAAAGCAGAGCTGGAACGTTCATAGACAGGAAGAAACCAAGAAGACAGATTTTGAACATACTGGGAGATTGGAAAACTAAAACCTATAGCTTGACAGATGAGGAACTAAGGCAGAAAAAGTTCCCTACTAAAGGAGTTGCAAAAACTGGCAGAGGAGGAGGAATATATTTGCGACAGAGATAAAGTGTTTAATGATATAAGTGTGGGGATAAAACAGAATTCTTTTTTCAAAGGATTGCAAATGCAAATAGGAGGGTCCAACAACAGAATTACAAAGGGTGGAGGTGGTTGGCAGGAGTCAAGACAGTGGAAGAACCAGATATTATAGGAAGAAATGTTGAGCTTCTAATAACATCTTTGTGTTGAAGAAAATTTATTGTTACAACCTGGATTTCTAATAAAAATGACCTATTCAAATCATGGATTAAGGATAGATTATGAGGAATGAGGATCTTCCAAAGATAACTGTGAGAAAGCACGGGAGAAAATAATATATTATTCACGTAATACAATGATACAATGAGCCATATATATATAGATAATACATGTCCTAATCCTAATACACATAGGATTAAGGTTAAGGTTATTTACTCCTATTTGACTACTAAACTAACACTCCCCCTCAAGCTGGTGCATATAAATCAAATGTACCGAGCTTGTTACATATATAACTAATACGAGAGCCACTGAGGGACTTGGTGAAAATATCAGCAAGCTGATCATTCGACTTCACAAATCTTGTAGCAATATCTCTTGAGA
>ML299909.1:0-16969 GCA_005239495.1 Nicotiana undulata | reverse complement strand
TGGTCGCACCTGCGGTTCCGCAGGTGCGTGAATTTCATCGCAGGTGCGAGATTAGGCTGGTTTGATCTCCATCGCAATTGCGGACATTTGGTCGCACCTGCGGTTCCGCAGGTGCGTAAAAAGCATCGCAGGTGCGAGTCTTGTGTGCCTGAGCTAGCTTCGCAGGGGCCACAATTCCTCGCAGGCGCGAGGTCGCGCTTACGACCTATAACCCGCAGGTGCGGAATCACTGAAGCTTTTCATGCACATTTTCACCGCTTTTTGTCCAACTTTCAGTCCAATTCAACACCAATNNACTAATGGATTTGGTTGGTACCAATAATTAGGCTCAAGTATGCTTCTTAATCGAAATACACCCTCATTTACAAATAATTTTAAGAAGTGCACGTGCTTTTCAAAAACAATAAAGTGATAAGAAAAAGCCTCAAGGAGTGACTCAACAACACTAATCTACTATACATGCTCGACTCATTTATAAAAAATGAAAATAATTTCACCATCCAATCCTAATTCATATGCCCTCACAAGAACGAAAGAAAGTCGCAACTCACAATATTTACGATATCAACAACAAGGGACATATTTACAAAGTCACTCACACTCACAAAAACGTTCAAGTGCTACAAACAATCATACCATAGGCTTGCCCTTATTTTAATTCATAGCATATTCAAGAATATTCAGTTGGAGATCCCATAAGGACTTTATAAGCTTGTAACGTAGGTTTGGGGAAAGGTAGGATACACATTTGGGAAATGGCTACACCCTCCTTGAACACTACTCACATTTTTCTTCCTTTTTGCACTTTGTGTCAATTCAAACCACATAGCCTCATTTGCACTTAGTTACTAACCTAGAACCATTTTCATACCTCAATTCCTCTCTTCAAAGCTCCCATATTCTTTTTGTGCTTTTCTTTTGTATTTTCCTTTTGTATTTTTCTTTTGTATTTTTCTTTTGGAGCTTGATTTCAAGAGAGTACCTTCCTAGTTTCCATTTTGACACTACACCCCCAACTTAGGCTTTTTGCCTCATTCTTAATATTCAAGGAGGGACGGGTTCAAAAGAGGAATTATATAATTGCTCAATTTTCGGGGAAATGATGCTATGAAGATTGGTGTTGAATTGGACTGAAAGTTGGACAAAAAGCGGTGAAAATCTGATGCCCGACTACCGCACCTGCGGAAGATTCATCGCAGGTGCGATTCCACAGGGGCGGAATATTTCTCGCAGGTGTGAGTTCTGAGTTTTGTCACTTTTCAGCAGGGGCGGATGTTTGGTGGCACCTGCGGTTCCGCAGGTGCGTGAATTTCATCGCAGGTGCGAGATTAGGCTGGTTTGAATTCCATCGCAATTGCGGACATTTGGTCGCACCTGCGGTTCCGCATGTGCGTAAAAAGCACCGCAGGTGCGAGTCTTGTGTGCCTGAGCTAGCTTTGCAGGGGCGACAATTCCTCGCAGGCGCGAGGTCGCGCTTGCGACTTATAATCTGCAGGTGCGGAATCACTGAAGCCTTTCATGCACATTTTCACCGCTTTTTGTCCAACTTTCAGTCCAATTCAACACCAATCTTCATAGGATCATTTCCCTGAAAATTGAGCAATTATACACTAACAACGACCTCAAATTATCATTTAACAATACAAAATCTAATGAGAAGAGGCTAAAATGAGTGGTAAAATCACCACTCATCAACCGCATTCATTCTCTTTCCATCTATGAGGGCTAGTTGCTCATAACGACTCTTTACCCACTCTGCATCACTGAGCTCAGCTTCTTGTATGATCCTTAAGGAAGGAATTTCAACTTCGGCAAGAATAACAACCTCTGTGCCATAAACCAGCATGTAAGGAGTTGCCCCGGTTGACGTGTGGACTGTGATGCGATATCCTAGTAAAGCAAATGATAGCTTCTCATGCCACTTCTTGTGCTTCTCTATCATCCTCTTTAATATCTTTTTGATGTTTTTGTTGGCGGCCTCTACAGCCCCATTCATCTGAGGTCGGTAGGCTGTGGAATTCTTGTTTTTGATTTTGAAAGTCTCACACATAGCTTTCATCAGGTCACTGTTGAGATTGGAACCATTGTCGGTGATGATTGACTCTGGGACTTCGAATCGACAAACAATGATGTTGCGGACGAAGTCTGCCACGACTTTCTTAGTTATTTCTTTGTAGGAGGATGATTCGACCCATTTGGTGAAATAATCAATTGCTACTAAGATGAACCTGTGTCCGTTGGAGGCGGCAGGCTCCATTGGTCTAATAATGTCCATTCCCCAAGTAGCGAATGACCACAGTGAGCTTGTGGCATCAAGCTCGTTTGGAGGTACCTTTATCATGTCTGCATGTATCTGACAGTGGTGGCATTTACGGACATACTGGATGCAGTTCGTTTCCATAGTCATCCAAAAGTAACCAGCCTGGAGTATCTTCTTTGCTAAAACAAGACCATTCATATGCGGGTCGCAGGTCCCAGCATGAATTTCCTCTAGTAGCTTGGATGCTTCCTTTGAAAATTCTGTGTATTCTCTCTTTTCTGAAAGAGACAAGTGAATGATGATTCGAGTCTCTTTGACATTTTCTGAATCTCCCAGGTTGACAATTTTGATCTCATCCAGGTTGGACTTAGGTCTGCTCTCAAAATTCTCAACTTCTTTGATAATCTCGTCAGGTACATCATCTTCTACTGAATCAATGTCTGTTTTTTGTGTTGTCTTGTTGCATGTCACAGTCATTGGTTCATCAAGACAAGTAATAGTAATGCTGTATAGATAAAGTAGTGAGAGAAAACAACAGTAATAAATATTGATTCATAAAAACTTAAACCTAAAAAAATGCTTTCGATAAATTGGATAAATGTTTTGAACATTGAAGATCTTATTGCAGGATTTGAAAAATGCGAAAGGAAAATCATTTAGTAAAAACAATGAACAATGATTGTTTTAGCCTTGCTACCCCGAGGCTCGTCGGGATTTGGCTATTCTGACGGTCCAATTCTTGAAATAAGCTCCTCTGCTCACGGCCTGTATGGAAGGGCTTTCCTCCCCCCCCCCCTCCTCGAGAATAACACAACAATCTGTGTCATTGTCCTCCAGGAATAAGTTTCTCAATGCTGTAAGTGCCTCTTCTTTATCCGACCCATAGATTATGCCAGTCTGATGAAAGGTCTGCTCTAGACGCAGTATCAGATGCTTCAGTGGGTAGTAAGGACCACGCCATGGTGGCGACCAGCTCTTGAATTCTTTCCAAGTGTACTCGTATCCTAAGCCGAAAGTGGTGCCATGTTTCTTGAGCTTTATGGGTTTGGAGATCCCTTGGAGGTTCTTGCCGAGTTCTTTTCCTGGATCATACCCTCGCTAGTTCATCATGCTTGCAATTTTTCTATCCCATCATTTGTCCTTATCTATGGCATTGACCCGTTCGATGTGGTGGTAAGTCTCTCCACCTAGCTTCCTTCTTCCCTCGATTGCTGGAATAGTCCGGTGACTGTAAATAGGGTTGCTACCGTCGCCATGAATGATCACTTCCTCGTGGTTCAATTCAAACTTCACTGCCTGATGCAGCGTTGATGCTACATCCCCAACTACATGTATCCACGATCGTCACAATAACAAGTTGTAGGAAGATGGTACATCTATTACTTGAAAGTCAACCTCGAACCAAGTTGATCCCATTTGCAGGCACAGGCTAATCTCACCAATGGTGGACCTCTGAGAACCATCAAAAGCTTTCACGTTTATCGCTCCATCTCTTATCTCATGCAGCTTCTTTCCCAATTTCTTAAGTGTTATCAACTGACAGATATTGAGACTGGATCCCTCGTGGATAAGAACATTGGTTATGAAATAATCTTCACATTGCACAGTGATATGCAGTGCCTTGTTGTGACCTAACCCTTCAGGTTGCAGCTCGTCCTCGTGGAAGGTAATCTTATGGATTTCCAACACTTGGCCTACCATATTGGCCATTTCCCCGCTAGTGATATTATTCGACACATATGCTTCATTCAGTACTTTTAACAAAGCACTCATGTGCGTCTCAGAATCTTGCAGCAAGGAAAGGATGGATATCTGAGCTGGCGTCTTGTTCAACTGGTCGATGACCGAATACTCCTTGGCCTGCACTTTCCTCCAAAGGTCATCCGGGCCTATCTCGATAATGGGTGGCGTATTGGAAGCCTGCTTGCTTGATTCTGCCAGATGTTCAGGGGTGTAGACTCTACCAGTTCTTGTCATACCCTAAGCCGCGATAACTTCTTCAATCTTGACTTTTCCTTTCCTTCTTGCCTCGGCTGCATAGTCCCATGGTAAAACATTTGTGTTGAAAGGTGGCGTGGTTGATATTGCCACTGTAATTGGTGCGGCTACCCTCACTTCGAACGGAACATGTGTCTTAGGTGGCAGGACTGCAACCTCAAATGGTGCGGGCATATTTTCCGGAGGCACGAATTTGACCCTCAATTGGTGCCGGTGTTTTTACGGGTGGCGCTGCTTCAAACTCAAACGGTACAGACATATCTACCTCATCATCCTCAGCTGGCTGAATCTGAACTATGATTGGATTGAAAGTGACCGCTGGTTTCTTTGGGTCATCGCCCTCTACGATCAACCCGATGGATCCCTCGAGGTCCCAGTCATCTTCTATTTTAATCATGTGTATGCCTCCACCCTTATGGTCCAGAAGAGGATTATTGCGGATGTTTGGAGCGGATTCCTTTGCCACAATGATCGTGTTGTCAATCAAGGACTGTATCTTATCCTTCAAAGAGCGACATTTATCGATGGTGTGTCCCTTCATAACGGAGTGGTATGCACAAGACTTGTTTGGGTTAACCCACTGGGAAGGATTCTCAAGGGTCACAACAGGGATGGGTGTGACATAACCAGCAGCATTTAGTTTTTCATACAGCTGGTCGATAAGTTCGGCGATGGCAGTGTATTGTTTTGGAGATCTGCGTTAAAAATTAGGTTGAGGTCTAGGAACGTTTTAGCGTGCAGGGGGTGACTGATAGTGGGATGGATAAGAATTGTAAGTGTGGTAAACAGGAGCGGGTTGGGAGTATCTGGGTGAAGTAGGTTAATATGTATGTCGTGGAGATGATTGATAAGTTGGTGGTGGAGCTTGGTATGAGGGTGAGGGTTTTGGGTTGGCTGATATGTGAGTAGAGGTGTCGAGTAAGTTTGGTATTTGAGGGGAGATTTGGTTCTTTGTGCAATCATCACGGCTCCCACGTGCCTTTTCTTGGACACACCACCGGACTGTAAAGCCTTATTCGTAGCTTGCAAGGCTTCAAAATTTGTGACCGACCACTCTTAATAACTTCTTCGATTTTTTCACCTAATTTGATAATGTTGGAGAACTTGTGGTTCTCAATCACCATCAACCGCTCATAGTATTGCGGGTCTTGAGCCCGGACAAAGAACTTATTCATTTGTTACTCATCTAAGGCCGGTCTGACCTTAGCAGCTTCGGACTGCCAGCGAGTAGCATACTCGCGAAATGTTTCTGTGGGCTTCTTCTTAAAATTCTGGATGTAGAACACGTCTGGTACGTTATCTGTATTAAATCTGAACCTGTCCATGAAGTCACATTCCATGCTCACCCAGTTCAACCACTTCTTGGGATCTTGTCTGATGTACCAAGACAATGCATCTCCTTTCAAGCTCCTCATGAACAGCTTCATGCGGATCCTCTCATCTTTCCCCACTCCAACCAGCTTGTCACAGTAGGTCCTCAAATGGGCCCGTGGATCACCTGTACCATCAAACATTTCAAACTTAGGAGGTTTGTACCCCTCGGGCAGTTCAACATCGGGCTGGATGCAAAGGTCTTCATAGTTCAGCCCCTCGATTCCTTTGTTTTCCTCAACGCCTTGAACCCGGATGGTTATCTTCTTAAGTTCCTCGGCCAAGTTTCTGGTAAGCAGATCTTTTTTGTCAGATTCAGGTGTGTATGAGATAGGTTGAGTGGAATGTGGCATAGTCTCCACGTAGATAGGATTGTTGTGATGGCCCGGTGCATGGGTGTAGAAATGGTCTTTTGTGGAGTTCTGAGGTTCTGGGATAAGTAGGGGAGTGTTGTTAGGAGTACGGCAGGTATTGCATTGTGTTGGAAGGGTTTGGTTCTTTGGCAGAGTGGTATGATGATTTTGCTGCGGGATGATTTTGCTGCTTTGGGATGTTTTGAGGAGGTGTAGGATTCTGGGTGTTATGGAGGTTGACGTCTGGGACACTGAGGGTAAATGACAGGTTTGCCAAATTTCGAACCTTATCAAGCTCCTCTTGGAATTTCAATAATTTCAGTTCTAGCTGTGATATCTTCTCGTTTGGAACCCGAATACCCTGACCATCAGTGGCCTCTACCCGTTCAACTATGTTTTCCTTCCTGATGTTGCCTGAATCTTCCATTTTCTTTTTGCCTTTTGTTCTTGCCTTTGGGAGGACTAGGAGGAGGAGAGGGTGGAGGGCCCTTGGATCTTGTGAGATAGGATGATGATGCCAGAGTGCACGAACTAACCTTTGGGAGGGGAATAATAAAAAGGAAAGACAACAAAACAAAACAAAAGGTAGACAAGTCAGTGAGGATTATGAAAAAGTATTGCTATATTTAAACACATAGAGCAAGAATGTAAAGCGTGTCCTATTTTGGGAACCTCATTGTGCCCGAGGTAGGCCTAGCAACAAATTAATTTGGAGAACTTAAATGCTAAAATGCCTCATTTCATTAATGTAAAAATAGACGAATCCCAAAACCATACTAAATAAGCAAGAAATAAAATCACTAATGGCCATTGGGCTTATTACATCAATAAAGCGGAAAAGGAAAATCTATCTATTTGGTCCCAGAAGGAGCTTCCCCAGACTCGGCATCCTTGATTTCTTCGAACAGATTCCCCAGCTCGCGAAGTCCTAGCAACATGTATGCTCTGGCTAGATGTCCACCTTCGGTCCCTTCAGCCTTTTGACAGTCTTCATCCCTCTTGATGAATTTGCCCTCCAGCTCGACTATGCCTCGCTCTAAGTATCCCATCTTTATATTGGTGATGATGGCCATGACTTTCCATTCCTCAATCAGCTTTTTGTTGGACTCATGTATCTCACGGTGCTCGTTCTCACATGCACGGATCCTCTTGTGCAACTGATTGTACTTGACCTGAGCCTCAGCCTTTTTGTCTATGATCCTGTGACCTCGGACGAACCCCGGTTTTCCCAGACCATCCCAATTATCTTCCAACCAACCCGAATAGAAAGGGGTGCATCCAGCGTGATATCTGTCTGGCTCAATGGTGTCTTTCTCCATTATGATCTTACAGTGCCACATGTGTTGAGCGTGGAACTTGTGAGGACTATCATCATTCTGAAATTCAACCCGAAAATGACTCATCTTGTCGACCCTTGGTATGACTTGTTTCCTACCCGCTTGTCTCATAACCCGGAGAGGGACGTAAGGATATGTTCCTCTCAGGACAATCAGTATCAAGAATGGTGCATCTCTGGACCGGATGATGAACTCTTCTGTCGGAAACCACTTGAACATCCATTGGGTTCCTCAGTCAGATTATCGAAGAACTCAACCCACTCTTTGGCATTTTCAGACTGAGCAAACATGTCGGGGATGTAAGTCATTCGCTTTGGATGGTGGAAAGCGATGTGGTCATTCCACGCCCTTTGATGAAACTCTTGTCGGTACTGGACCTTTTGGATATGTTCTAAGAGCCAGAGTTGTAGTAATAAGTTGCAGCCCTCGAAGTGTTTTGCTCCCCTGTGGCATTTCTCTAAGGCTCGATATATGTCTGAAATGAATCATAGGAACAATTCTTAAGTTTTGTTCACCAATTCCCTCCATTACTGTCTTGGTTACCATAGCCAACCTAGTATGGATTCTTTCTTTCTTCATTGGAAATACAATCAGGCCAAGGAAGCAAACCATGAAAACGAACACCCTATGGTGAATGTGTCCCAAGGATGTGATGGCGAATTCATCATGGAAGGTACGATATGATTTGCTATGGCCGTATCTTTCATACAAGTAGTCGAAAGGGATGTATGATTCCTTCAGACACCCTAACTCTGCGTTCTTCTTCAAACCCATCATCTTTAAGAAGCCCTTGCCGGTGCGGTTTTCAGGATTTAGCAAACCTGGAGTTTCCCAAACTAGACCGACCAATCCTCTTATTTCCTCTAACAATGGTGTCATTTCAATGTCCCCGAAGCGGAAGACAGCCCTTTCACAATCCCAGAATAAGGTGGAAACCTCTATCATCATGTTATTAGGCTGGATGTCCAGGAGGGACGGCAGATTACCCAGATATTTCTTGACGAGTGTTTTGTCGCTAGAATGCAGATTTTCCTACCAATTCAGCAATTTTGGATGGATGTTGGTGACCATGCCAAATCTGGGGACTTCGTGCCTCATATTTATGCAAGGCAAACATGATTAGACCCTGACCCCCCACCAAACTCGTCTATTTAATATCAATGATTAGCATTTAAGCATTTAATTCTCCAAATGAATGCACATAACGTGGTGATGTCCCTTTGGGTTTATGGAAACCCGATGGACTTTGGACAAGGATATCTTAAAGGCTATTGTGCGGACAACATGTTAGCCTGTCTAGGTTTGACCATGATGCATGCAACAGTATAATGGAGTAAGGTTTCTATGGGGTTTTAGACCGGTACCCTTGAGCGGACAACTCAAGGGGGAAAGGCATGGAATCGTCGACTGCACCGCTGATCGACTAGTTTTACCGCAAATAATCCTTTACGAATTTAGGGGATAATGATATAGGAAGGGCGCAACCACTCATCAAGCGTTGCTATAGGATTTTGTTTGGCACGAGTGGAGTATGAATGTTGGATCATGGATAATGCAATAAATAGTAAATATGTAGTCACGAATTTGCACGTTATGAAAGCAATAAATACAACAGTTTATAATTTAAAACGATTACAAAGGAAGGAAAGAAGAAATATATGTCAATTACTTTTGAAGAAAATCAAACGTTTAAAGGAAATAAACAAGTAATTGCACATAGGAAGAGGTACAAATTCACAAAGGAATTTGAAATGGTAAAAGCCTGAAAAATCTCCAGCAGAGTCGCCATGCTGTCGCGCCCCCTTTTTCCCCAACACTCCTTTCGGGGCCGGTTAAAAAGAGTTTATGACATTGGTTGGGACAACTCATTCCTTTTGGGAAAGGGGTTTGCATGTTTCGAAGAGTCGCCACCTAACGATTTTAAGGTGCGTTAGGGCACCTATTGGGGGTTCATTTACAACTAAGTTTGACAACCAGAGACAGGGTAAGGGCTTGAAATTATCCTAAGGGGAAAGTGTTAGGAACCCCTCATGATCCACAAGTGTGGTTCCCGGTCAAATAGCATTTTGAATTTGTACAACGAGCAGGTAAACAATTAATGTCCAAATAGTAGGGGATTTTGAAATTTTCATAGCCTAAGCACACATATGTTACTAGTTTGAAAATATTTAATAGCTAATAGGTTTTGAAAAGTATTATAGTCTAAACATGTCTATAAGGTAGGGGTATCCTAGGTTTGTTTATAATATGGATCACATCAATGCAATACCTGGTATGACACTCCTCAAAGAGGGGCTACACGTGGTATTAGCGCACCAGTCATCATATCCATATCTACCCTTTCTCATCCCGTAAAGGTAATTATAGCGAGTGTTGGTCACGGCCTCTATTGCATGTTGTTACCCACCCCTTCCTATTAGTCCCGGAGGAGTTTAGTACTTCTATCCTATGAGGGAGGTTCTAGGCTGACCCTTAGGTTTAAAGGTAAAATACTGAAGCGACATACAGAAAACAGATAGGACTGCAAATAAGGGGATAACATGTAAACAAGAAAGGGCTCAAGTACCTCCACAGATAAATACAAAGAATCAGCATGACTCAAACACAATTAAGGTCATGGTATCTAAGTGATAATAACAAAGAGGCATATTTATTGCATAACTCAGAGATGAAGTCTTAATCCGTTTTTTGCCTATTGATTTTAAGCATGCTGATAGTTAGACAGTACACATGTAAGAAGCGCATTCCAGTTTTAACAACCTTATTTACCTAAGGCTTGCCTAGGCGTGACATGATACTCAATTGTTACCAGAATTATTAAAACACAGTATAGGAGTTGTTTTACCTAACTCATGTTGTTCTAGGTTTGCAAGAGACACATGATTGTTTGCCAGTTTATTTAAACATGGGAGGGAGACTGTTTTATACCCTTTTCGTGCATCAATAGTTTAATTAGGTGTGATTGAGCGAGTGTGCATGATTTTGGATGCAAATTCCTGAAGCAGAATTTCTAAATGGTCAACATGGTTTCAAAATATGCAGGATTCCTAAACATGCTAAATGCACAAAAATTACTGAGTTGTTAAGCAGGATCTATATAGCGGCAGTGTACATTAGTTGTCCTAGGAGACGGATTTCTGAATGATAAATGTGTATACATGTCAATTGAGATGCTGAAACAGTAATCCTAAGAGCATGGTATCTAGTGAAAATAACAGAATTTATGGTTTCATAGAGCATGAATGCATATAAGTAACAATTTTTTATTGATACTATTTATTAACCTAAGAGCAGGATTTTTAAGTGATCACCATAAGCACAGATGAAAAGTAGACATGGGATCCTAGGAACATGATATCTAGTAGGACATGGATGCACATATAATATATAAGACTCCTAAGGCATGATTTCTACCCATTGATAATTAGATAATATATAGCTACCCTCCCCGTTTCACTAACCATCCCCAATTTTTGTTTACAATAAATTATTACAGACCATTGAACATGAATTACATAATTGAAATAAGTAAAACAAGAAGTTATTCTATAGAGAGCCTACAGATAAGCCCAAATCCTCCAGAACCTCATTGCCATATGGTGTTTCACAGCCTTTCTCGTAATCCGGGTGCGTCAGAATTCCCCAAGGACCTCATGGGACCCCGGGCAGTGCTCACACCCAGATTTCATAGCCATAGCAGAGTAAGTTCAGTGTGGAAGGGCCAACCTTAGTGTGTCAGAGTTTAGAGGGAGCTCAAGGGTCCCAAAGCAGTGCTCACACTAAAGGGGCAGAACTTAAGGGCCTAAGAGTAGAGTGAGAGTGCTTGACATAGTTTTGAAAAGTTTCAGTAGGAAAATGATTTGAGAAAGAGACTTGTCAAAATATAGTTGTAAAATTAACAGAGAGAGTCATTCAATAAAACAGTTTTGAAAAAGGTAATTGACATGCTAAATACAGGACCAGGATAAGTCCAGGAACATCCAAAGAGCACAGAACCAGGACAGGCTCAGCAACACAAAGCCTCACACAGGGGCAATGGAATTGGGGACACATAATGCACAGAGTAGTGAACATGTAACATGCAGAAGTAGACATAGGTTCAGAATCAGAAGCTCTTAAGGGGTTCATAGGATTAATATACATCATAGTATAAGATTATACTAGGCATAACAACATCAAAACAACTTAAAGTAGTGTCAGCATAGGCATTCCATAACTAAACAGCCAGTACACAAGTATAGAAATAGGAGAATCATATTGAGACAGGTTATGGGAACATGATGAACATAAACACCTAGGACATAACTTAGCATACTAAATAAAGCAATGGGGGCAAGAGTTTAATTGCATGTTGAACAACAAAACAGTAGATAGAAGCATATTAGAAACACAATGAATTGAAACAGCAAAAGAAACATTTTGGTTGGGAAACTTGAATTGAAATTAGAACATACCAGTGAAAAAGACAGTAAACACAAGAGTAGAGGATATGAGAGCACAATAGTTAGCCTTGGCTTGCAGCCGGCTAACTTAGAACAATATTGAGCAGCATAGAAAGAGAGCAGGGAGTTTTTAGTTGTGAGAGAGAGTTATTGAACCAGTGTGTGTTCGTGTTTTAGACTGTTAATGAGAGCAGTATATATATATATATATATATATAGTTTGAAAACATGTAGCAAATAAGGAAAGAATCAAAGTTAATCAGTAATTATGGGACTGTGTATCAATCAGTATAAAATCGACATAGATACTCCCTTAATTGTAGGAGTTAAATTCAAACGGTAGTAGGCAGATAATATATAAGGAAAAATACCATATATGACTTGGAATATATCACACAAGGAAATAATTTAAGCATAGTGAATATAGAACAAATAATTAGTCTAGGTTCAGAAAAATCTAATTAAGGAAAGGTTTGTAAGAATTGATTAACAGTAGAATCAATCACATAATAAGGCAAGAGAATAACTCATAGGTAAAGAATCAGAAAGGAGTATTACCATAGGAGATCAGTGAAGGACACCAATCCCAGGGAATCAGGGATTCGAATAAGAATAACACTAGCTAAGGAAATTAACACGAATTACATGGAATAAACAGATAATAGGCAAGGAGAGATAAAAATTGAAACCCTAATAAACGCAGTAGAGTAAAAACCTCATAAAATCAAGGATCGAACTAGAACATAGTGCTGGCTTAGGGAAATTACCACAAATTTTGATATACAATGGAATAAACATAAGATAGGCATGAGGAGCAAACTCAGAAATCATAACGGGGTAGAAATCACAAAAAACCCAGAACATACTCATGAATAACAGACATGCGAACAAACTAGATGAACAAGTAAGCAGGGACACTTCTCAAAGTCCAGGGTTAGGACCAAAATTAGGTTTTCAACATAATGAATCAGATAAAAGGGGAACTTGAATAAATCGTTAAAACACAGTAGAAATCATAGGATAACATTGAAAGTCAGAAGAAACCATTTTAAAAAAAGAGGTTATGAAACCCTAGTCTGAAGATGAAAAGTCACTTTGAAAAATTGGAAAGTCTTTCAAGGAAACAGTAGAATAACTCGTAATACGCCCAGGCCTATTACAGATCTAAGAAAAATCAGAGTCTATTGATTAGGGTTTCATAGAGACAACCCAAAGAGAAAGAGAACCGGCTAAAGAACCACTGGCTATAGCCAAAAATGAGGAAATCTTACTCGGACGACCGTAGATGACCGGAGAATGGCATGAAAGGCCATAGGTGGGAGTTGAACCACTCCGGGTTCTCTTGAGGGCCTCAGGACAGTGTCAAACCGGCATGGGAGGAGAGCCATAAGCTAGGAGTGGTGAGAACCCCATGGTTTCCGGCAAGGGAGGTGGTCAGAGAAGGGAGGCAGATCTCAACGGAGGGGGCAGGTTCTAGAGAACCCCAGAGAGGGAGATAGAGATACGGGTGAGAATGAAGAAGGGGAAATGAGGGGGGAGGGGGGGGGGGTAGTCGTTTAGGTGTTATTATGGTAGGGGGAGATCTGGGCCGTTGATTTGAATTAATCAACGGCTCAGATTAGAGAGGGCTATTGGGTCGGGTGTCTTTAAGGTATTGGGCCTGGTATTTTGGGCTAATTAAATGGGTTAGGGGTCATATTTAATTAGGTTAGGATTTAAATGAAAAGTGGCTAATTATTAAATACCCAATTAAAATAGATAAATAATTTATAAAATAACTAGTAATTATAAAAAATGAAATTAATGCTTAATAAGTCAACTTAAAATGATTACTTAGCATTCAAAAATACAAATAACTAATCATTGAGTAAAAATAGCATAAAACGTATAATTAGGCTATAATTGCAAAGTCATTGCAATTATAGCCAAATAATGCCAATGTGGTTAATTTTTGCAATAATTGAATCTTAATAGGATCCAAAATGATATGTTAAGTCAAGAAATATTTTTGAAATTATTTTTAATGCAATTTATGATTAATTATTGGAGATAAAAAAAATACTGGATAAATCAGAATAAATTAGTAAAAGGTTGGAAAATTATAGAAAAAATATCAATTATTATAAAAACTTATTTTGAAGATATATATGCAAGTTTAAAAAAATAATTTGAAGAAAAATTGGGTATCAACATATGTTCAGGTAATTAAGCTAGAAAATTGAGTTCAACTAAGTCAAATATTACATGATAAAGTCTTAAGTCTAGCCGACTATAAATATGCTTCTAGCTACGTATGGACTCTTGTCACCCCGTGCATATGTAGCATCCACAACTAGTATCACATAACAATTTAATACCTATGGGGTAGTTTCCCCCTCACAGGGTTAGACATGAGACTAACCTTGCTCCGAAGTTTCATAACCGGCTCCAACACCTCTCTAACACATCAAACTGATTCCCTTCGATATAAATAATCAAACAACATGAAAATCAATCAAAATATACTCAAATACTCTTAATTTAACATTTTATAAAAATTCCCAACTCCGCTAAAAAAATAAACAAAGTCAACCCTAGGGCCCACGTTCTCGGATTCCGAAATCGTTTAAAGATAAACATTACCCATAACACCACGAACTCAAATATATAATTTATTCCTAATTTCATATCCAATTTCGTGGTCAAAATTCAAAAATATCAAATTCTAGGTTTTCTTTCAAAATCTGACAATTTCTACCAATTTCCATGTTTATGTTTGTAGAATCCTTGTAATTAACTTAGAATATGTGAGAATTATTTACATTGCCATAGATGATAAAAATCTTGCCTTGAAGAGCTCCAAATATTACCCAACCCTTGTGAGAAGTGGACGAAATGAGCCAAATCCTGAAATAATACAAGTCTGTCCGGATATCCCTTACGAGCGATCGTGGACAAGCCCTCACGATCGCGAAGACCAACCTCGACCAATTACCAAATCGTTATTCGCAAAAGCGACACATCAGTCACAAACACGGTGATCAACTCGACAGACCCTACACGAATGCGGCAAAACCCTCGTGAACGTGAAGGACGAAACACCTAGTGCCCTATTCTCGCCTATCCTTCTATGCGATCGCGGCCTCACCCTCGCGATCGTGCTACACTGTCTCCCAAAGCTTCACGAATGTGAGTCCTTCTTTGCGAACGCGAAGTCCAAATTTCCTGACGCCCAAGATATCTTCGTGGACGTAATCCTTTCTTCGCAATCATGAAGAAGAAGGCACCAAATACCAGAAATAGCAGTCTAAATGTAACGACCCGATCGGTTGTTTTGAACATTTACACTTCTATCGGTAGTTTTGGGGCACGAGTAGCTCCGCAAGATGTATTATGACTTATGTGAATCGTCGATTTTTGTTTTCAGGTTATTCGAAATTTATTTGGAGGAATGATTCTCAACTAGAAACTTTAAAATTTGAAAGGTTTGACCAAGTTTTGAATTTTGCATAATCGACCTCGGATTGGATTTCTGATGATTTTGGTTAGCTCCGTTGGGTGATTTTGGACTTGGGAGCGTGTCCGGATTGTGACTTGGAGGTCCGTAGTAAAGTTTGGCTTGAAATGGCGAAAGTTGAAATTTTAGAAAGTTTGACCGGGAGTGGACTTATTGATATCGGGGTTGGATTCTGATTCCGGAAGTTGGAGCAGGTCCACAAGGTCAAATGTGACTTGTGTGTAAAATTTGAGGCCAATCGGAAGTGATTTGACAGGTTTAGGCATCGGTTGTGGAAGTTGAAGTTTCAAAGTTCAATGGTTTCAAATTGAGGTGTGATTCGTCGTTTCGATGTTGTTATGTGTGTTTTGATGTAGGAATGGTGCCAACAATTCATCAGACTCACTAAGTTGAGGCCTCGAGTAGGTCCCTGTTATGTTATGTTACTTATTGGCATGTTCGGACGGGGTCCCGAGGGGCTCAAGTGAGTTTCGGGCGAGGTTCAGAGCATTTTGGAGATTTTGGCTAAGGGTGGTGGTTGCTGGTTCTGGTGTGACCGCACCTGCGCATGGTTTGCGTAGGTGCGATAGTCACAAAATTTCTCCTGGAGTCGCAGAAGCGAGAAGAGGCTGGGTGAGGAAGACCGCAAAAACGGATTTTCTAGCGCACCTGCGTGCGCGCAGATGCGTGACTTGGAATCGAGGGTTTTGTTCTTTCTTCATATTTTGAGATGCGCAACTCGGATTGAGGCGAGTTTTGAATCAAATTTCATCACAAGAATTGGGGTAAGTGTTTTCTACTCAGTTTTGATTCATTCCATGTATCTATCTTCATTTTTGGCAATTGGTTGATGAATTTTAAAGAGGAAATAAGGGGTTTTGGCCTAAAGTGTCACGCCCCGAACCTAGGCCTGGACGTAACACGACACTCAGTGCCTGACTTCATGTGACCGAGCGAACCAACTGGTTGGCTGAATCAACATATGATATCATAACATACTGAATGCGGAAGATAAATTAACACATGCTGATATACTGAAAGTCTGGACGATATAAATCAAAGTGCGGATATACTAATACAATTCTGAAACATATTTATAGCCAACATAACTTAATATGAAAAACCTGCAACTCTGTCTAACTGTTACTCTAGTATATAAAGCCTCGAATGAAGTACTGAAAACACTGACTGTCTAAAAATATTGAAGACTGTAAGGTAACGATAATGCCCCGAGAGAACTGGGGATCACCAAATAGCTGGTACGAGAATCCTAGCGCTCTGAATCGTCAACCTGTAAATCATTACCTGCATCGTGAGATGCAGGCCCCGGGCAAAAGGGACGTTGGTACATTTGAATTGTACTGGTATGTAAAGCAACTGAAAGAAAGATTTATAAATGCTGAAACTGAAACTAAGTTGATAACTGAGAATTAATAATTGATAGCTGAAATGATAACTATTGAAACTAAAACTGAATTGATAACTGAACTGATAACGGATAACTGATAACTGAAATGATAACTATTGAAATTGAAACTGAAATGATAACTAAACTGATAATTGATAACTGAACTGATAATTGGTAACTGAACTGAAATGAAGTAAGGATATGAATACTCCCTCTTCTGAATGATGAACAACCTGTTTATCTGAACATTAAATTGCTGCCTCGGGCCCAATATATATATATATATATATATATATATATATATATATATATATATATATATATA
>ML299908.1:57254-76320 GCA_005239495.1 Nicotiana undulata | reverse complement strand
ACGCTTTGCTGTTTGGACAGCATTTGAAGATATACTTCTGAGCTTCGTTAAAAGGTGATTCTATCCATGAAGAAGGTTAGATTCAGTTTTTGATGATGCTCTTAGAGGAACAAAGCATTCACACCTTTCATGGACTTAATATGACCATAATAGGGGTCAGATTCAGCTCCATATGTCTCATTTTTATTCTTCTTGATGATTATACCATAGTTTGAACTTTTAGGCTTTCGTAGAAGAACAGAATCAGATTATCTTAGGGGATCATGATCCTTCACTCTAGGAAGCCTTTTTAACTACACATTTTACACCTAAAAAAGGGTAACTTCAGGGACATGAAACACTGTTTAAGCACTTAATGTAGGACGACTTTGACTACTAACAAGCCAAACGCATTGCCATAGTGCTAACATTAACATGATCCTAAACTATATAGAACATTTTAGGCATTTTTGAGGTTGAAGTTGACCATTCAAAGGTTCATATTCTCACTCTGATGCCTTTTCTTAAATACATACTTTACACCCTTTTGAAGGGCAATTTTCAGCATCTTAAGTTGCTGTTTCGTGCACCAAAAAAGGGGTGAATTTGACTATCAATAAGTCAAATTCATCTACCTTAGTGCTACCACTAACATAGTTCTAGATTACATGAAACCTTGATTATTTAGGCATTTGTTAGAGGATGAACCTGACCATTCAAAAAGTTCAGATTCCTCAGCTCTACATGCCTTTTTACTACATATTTTATACCCTATTTGAAGGGCAAACTTCAGTCGACCATACAAAATTTATGCACTTATCATGCAGTTAAAGAATCAAAACTCATCTACCCAAGTGCAAATCAGCACCAATAGGCTGATACCAACATAAAATTAACGTCTAAACTACGACATGCCATATGTATTGAAGAATGTTAACAAAAGAAAATAAGGTCAGTCTCAAGAGTCACACATACACTTAGGTAGTAATGCATTTATTTCAGTTTTCATATCAAGAATGGAGGAGAAGAAGATTCAGATTCATATGACCTCAAAGAAACACAAAACAGACAATAATTTCAATAACAATTTTTGAATTTAAATATTTCATATAAACGTTCGATGTTACATACCTCTTTAAAGAGAAAAGCAGGGAAGTCTTGACCAAATAAAGATCAAGGCAAGAAGAAATCAGCTAGGAGAAAACAGCAACAACAACCAGCAAACCAGAGGAAAACCAGGAAGAGATAGAAGAGACCAGATTTTTCTTTCTGTTCAAAGATGACCAGATTATTTTTTTCTACTGACTTTTGTTTTCAGTAATTGCTGACTTTTTTTTTGTTTTTCTTTTAACTGTTCATGTATTTTCAGAATGATGTGTGTGTGTGTGTGTGTAATTCTGCCTTAGACTTTTTCAGCAGCTTTTTTAGACAAAAAAAAAGGTCCTTGAAAGTGTGAAGAGAGGGTCCCTTTATAGGTATTTGGGAATGGGGTATCTTTTGGAATATTCCTAATTCAAAAAGCTGTAAATAGTACATAATAGTACATAGGGCAGCTGTCAACCTTATCTTTTGGGACAGCTGCCCCTATTCTAGAATATTCTTACCTATTAAAGACCTTTCTACCCTTAAAATTCTGATTTCCTAAGTCTACATTACGTATTGTACCCTTTGGAGTCCCTGAATTTACCATTGGGTAATCAAGGTTACTCACTTGGGTTATCATTTAACTCTAGTTAATTGTCTTTGAGTGAGTAATTAATGTTATAAAGCTGAATTTTAACTTAGTTTAATCAAAGATAGTTAGTTAGGTTGATCATTAGGTAAAGAGTAATTTTACCCTGAATTAATCAATTAGTAGCTAACTTTGTTGTCTTATCAAGATTTAATTAGCAAACTAGTTACTCTAGATTTGATTGAACAAAACTCTTTAGACTTAATTGATTGGTCCAATTATCTTATTGTTAGTTATTAGTTATGTTCAACTATGCTTGAGTTAACTAATCGAAGATTATTTGATTAAAAGCTCTTATTAGTCAAACTAAGTTCAACTTACTACTTAAGGTAAATTGATCCATTTAATTCTTGAGTAAACTGGTTCAATTTGGTGGGTTCCAACCAATTAACTAAAATCAGAAGCTTAATTGACTAATAAACCCAGGTTAACTAATTTGTTTTAGTTAGTTAGTCCTAAACTAATCAGTTTAGACAGATTTTAGGACTTAGCTATTTATTTAAGAGACTACTAGACTAGGTTAACCTATTAAGAAGTTAATTTTAGGAAGTTATGATTAACTAAATCAAGCTTGATTAATCCAGGTTAAATCATGACCAAACACTGATACAGGACTAGCCAGCCTCCCAATTAACTAAGCATCTAGTCAACTAACTCAAATCTCAAAAAATAATCAGATCATCCATGAACAGTTAACCATGGGGCAAACATACAATCACAGATTAGCAAAGTTGTTTTCTCCTAATCTATCATTGATAATCGTATGAAAACGAGCCTTATACCCTGAATCAGGAGGTACAGTCATCTAAATGGCAAAATTAACTACTCAATCAACTAATCGATTAAACATCAAATAACACGAAGAGGAGAAGAGTTCAGAAGCAATGGTGACGACAGTTAAGATAGGGTATTGAGGATAGGGGAGACAAGGCAACCTAATTCAAAACAGAATATCCGTAATCGATACGACTTCCATATGCCAACACAACCCGGGCAGAATAGTTTATCGTAATCAAACGGTAACTTAATCAAAAATAGTTTTAGGTTTCTTTTATATTTGATTACAAATACAGAAAAATACATATTACAGAAGAAACAATGGATGCTTAAGGCGAAAACAATCCTAACATTAATAGAGATTAATAGTCACAGGTTTTAGCATGATTTTTTCTTCAGTATTAAATGGAAAGCTAAGGAAAGAGGGGAAATACCCGTAAAACAAATGGTTTGGCCGGAGAAAATGGAGTCACCGGATTTTGGCCGGACTCCGGTGGGTTTGAAAATGGTTCAAACCCACATGAATCAATAGCTCTCATCAAAAGCTATTGACTCATGTAGGTTCGAGCCATTGATTGTCTTCGAGTCGTCTTGTAGAAGAACATTAGGATTCCGAGTTTTCAGATTTTAAATTACTCCAAATTGGTTGATTGTTTGGGGAAACCAACATTTGGACGGGGTTGAGGAGGTCGTGGGGATCGTCTGGTTAAAAAATGAGGTCGATTGGAGAAGCTCCGCCGCCGGAGGCGATTTCCGGCCGGCGGAGTTAGGGCGGGGGTGCGGTGGTCCGGTTGTCAGTCTCTAGAGAGGGTGAGAGACTAGTTGGGATGAGGGGGTATTAGACTTCAATTTAGGGGGTAGGGGGGGCTTGTGGAACCGTTATATAGTTAGAGTGTTGGGAGTTCCCAACCGTTCGATTGATCTTGATCAACGGCTGGGAGGGCTCTTGGGCAAAACGGGGGCGTTTTGATAATGGGGCAGGCCAGGCCGGGTGAGGGGTAATTGGGCTGGGTCTTAACGGGTTTTTGGGCAGCTTGGGCCTGGGTAAATTAACCCAGGTCCAATTTTTAATCTCTTACTATCAAAATCCACCCTACTAAATTAAAATTTAAACTAAAGATAATAATTGGCTAATCCTAGTCTTTGTTTCAATTAATTAATTAATTAAGAGTCTTATTATTTAATTACTCCTAGTCATTCAAAGACAAATTCCACCATTTTTTGTTTAAGAAATAATTAAATCAAGACGTTATCATTAACTTACTAAAATTATTTGAATACTAATTAAGGTTATGTACTTACTCGTGCCATTTTAACTTATTTATGGATTTGAAGGCCGAAGTATGGCTTCGTAATGTAAAATAAACTCACAAATAGCATTAAATTCGACCAAATCCATAAAACCAATTAATTTATCGAATTTTTTGCAGAATTATACAATAGGTGAAAATCACGTGCTCACAACAGACAAGAGGCATGTGTTAATAAACAGGATCCTAAGACATGATGTCTAAGTGAATATCAAAACACAGAAGATATGCAGCTTTGTTTTATAAACTCATAAGCAGGGCCCTAATCAGTTTTCCTACTGATCTTAAGCTTGTTAGCCATTAAACAATAAACACAAAAGGAACAATTTTCCAGTTTATTAATAATTCAGAAGTTGTTTTTGCCTAGGAGCATGTTGTTCTAGGTGTTACAATATTTACAAGGATTATTACCAGTTTATCTAAAACAGGATAATCAAATGTGAGACTGCCTTATGCCCTTTTTCATGCATTAGTAGTTTAGCTAGGTGTTTTAAATGAGACCTTAGAGCATGGTATCTATTATGCACATATAAATGTGGTATGGTTAGGACATGATCCCTAAAGGCATGATCTCTAAATGCACAAAGAGTTACTGAGTTGTTAAGCATGATTTATGTGGCGGCAGTTTACATTATTTATCCTAAGAACAAGATTTCTAAACGATTAACATGTATAAGTGCCAATTGCGATGCTGAAACAGTACCTAAGGACATGATATCTAGTGCAAGTGACAGAATCCATAAAGGCATGATTTATAAATGCACGGAACATGATTTATGAATGCACGGAGCATGATTTATGAATGCACATGGGTAACAGCCTCATGTTGATGTCGTTTATTAACCTAAGAGCAGTATTTCCAGGTGGTAATCACAAACATATATAAGTGCTGAAGAAGTAAACCTAAGGACATGATATCTACCCATTGACATTTATAATATATATATAGCTACCCTTCCCGTTTCACTAGCGATTCCCCAATATTTGTTTAATATAATTATTACAAACCAATATTGTATGCATTACATAAAATAGATAAATAAAAATAAGAAGTTACACTATAGGGAGCCTCAAAACAAGCCCAAATTTCAAGAACCTCAAATGCCCAAATTTTTCATAGCCTTTCTCATATTCGGGTGTGTCAGAGTTTCCTAAGGACCTCAAGGGACCCCGGGAAGTGCTCACACCCAGATTTCACAACCATAACTGAGTAAATACAGTGTGGAAGAGCTAGCTCCAATGCATCAGAGGTCAGAGGGATCTCTAAATAGTCACACATTGGAAGGGCAGAACTTAAGGACCTAAGAGTAGAGTGAGAGTGCTTGATATAGTTTTGAAAAGGTTTTAGTAGGAAAGTAGTGTTGAAGGAGACTTAGTTGAAATAGTTTTGTAAAGAAGAGAGTTGTTTAGTAAAACAGCCTTTTGACAAGAATATGGGTAATCAAAACACAAACACAGGGCCAAAACAGGTTCAACAACATTCAAAGAACCAATCTTCACACAGGGGTAATTGGGGATTGGGGACAAATAGAGCATGCATGGTAAACACATAACAGACAGAAGTCCTTTGCACTTGGTGCAGGTAGTAAGACATGGATTCAGGAATGTTAATTATAGAATCAGAGATGCTTTAGGGGATTCATGGGGTTGGGGTATAGCATGAACTTCAGAATCAACACAGACAGGTAACTTAGGGTAACAAGACTGTTTTGCAAATATAAGTGCATATCAGAATTGGACAACAAATAAACAAGCACTCAAGGCAGGGTAGAATCACATTGAGACAAACTGTAAACTTACAAGAACATGATGTTCCTAAGGACGTAACATAACATGCTAGATGAACAATAATGTAAACATGTCAATTACATGTTGAACAACAAATCCATCGATAGAAACATATTAGAAACATGATAAACTGAAGTAGTAAAAGAAACGTATTGATTGGTTTGAGACTTGAATTGAAATCAGCACATACCGGTAAAGAGGTAGTGAACACAAAGTGAGGAGCAAGGGAGTATAGTAATCAGCCTTGGCTTACAGCCAGCTGACTTAGAACAATACCAAGTAACCAGAGAAAAGAGAGAGAAGAAAGTTTTGAGTGTGAGAGAGAGCTTTTTGAACCAATGTGTTTGTGTGTTTGTGTTAATGAGAGAGCATATATATAGTCTGAAAGCTGGGTAAAAATAAGGTAAAATCAGAATCAGGCAGCAATTATGGGGACTCAGAACCAATCAGAGTGAAATCAGCACAAAGTATTCCCATAAATAAGTGAGTTATTCAAATGGTAAGTAACAAATAAGGAAAGAGGCCATATATAGTTTAAGGAAATAATTCAAATAGTGCAAGTATGGAGCAGGTAATTAGGCTAGGTTCGTCGAATTCTAATTAAGGAAAATAGGAATCAATTAATCAGTAAGTCAATCATGTAACAAGGTAAGAAAATAACTTACAGGTCAGAAAATCAGTAGAGAATATTACCCTAGAAAATCAGTAAAGGTTTTTAATCACAAGGAATCAGGGGTTCAAAAGTAGAAAATAGCACTAATTACTACAAACTTCTGTGCATGAACATAATAGACACAATATAAGCAAAAGAGATAAATCAGAAACCCTTAATAACGTAAACATCACAGAGAATCATGGATTCATCTAGAAAATAGTACCGAGTAGAAGAAACTACTGCAAGTTTTCGTCAATAAACAATATAATCATAATATAAGCAGGAGAAGCAAAGTAAGAAACCCTAATAAGCACAATAGGGTAATAATAACATAAACCAGGGATTCAACTAGAACATAGTACTGATTAGGGGAAATTGCCACAAATTTCTGTTGATAAGCAGAATAAACATAAGACAGGCAGGAGAAGCAAACTCAGAAACCCTAATGAGCATAACGGGGTATAAATCACAAGAAAACCATAACATATTCATGAATAGCAGACATGCGAACAAATTAGAAGAACAAATAAGCAAGAACAATTCTCAGAACACAAGATTAAGACTAAAGGACTTAGGGTTTTCAACATAATGAATCAGATAAAAAGGAAAAAATGTAAATAACTGTTTAAACATAGTAAAAATCATAGAATAATACTGCAAATCAGAGGGAAAGCCATTTTTTAAAAGGGGTTGAGAAACCCTAGTTTTGAAGACGAAGAAGCGTTTTTTGAAAAATCGGAGAGATTCTAAAAAAAACAGTAAAGATAACTCAAAATATACTCAGACCTGTTGCAGATCTGAAGAGTCAAGAGATGAGTTAGGGTTTCAGAGAGAGATAACCCAGAGATAGAGAGTACCCGGCTTAGAAGCCATGGATCTAGTCGAAAAAATAGAAGGTCTTACTCGGACGACCAAGGGTGGCATGAGAACGTCTTGAAAAGGCCATGGGTGTGAGTTGAACAACCTCTGGTCCCCTTGAGGACCTCAAGGTAGCAAGGATCCGGCATGTGAGGGAGCCATGGGGGCTAGGGATGGTGGTGGAACCACCATTGTTACCAGCGAGCAGGCCGGTGAGAGGAGAATATGGTTTAGCAGATAGAGCTTGAGAGAGAATGGGAGAGTGTAACGGCGGAGAAGAAGAGAGAATGAGGGGGGAATGAGGTAGGTCTTTAGGTTAATTTAGGTAAGGGTGTATTTGGTCCGTTGATAAAAAATGATCAGCGGTCCAGATTAAACGGGAATTGTGTCGGGTAGGATAGTGGATTGGGCCTGGGGTGTTTGGGCTGATTTAATTGGATTTGGGGATGGTTTAATTAGACTACAATTGAATTAAAAATAGGCTATTTGTTAAATACCCAATGCAAATTAATTAAATAATTTACAAAATAGCTAATAATTATAAAAAATGAATTTCATGCATAAATAATAGTTTTAAAATGATTATTTAGTATTTAAAATACAAATGGCTAATTTCTGGTAAGAAATAGTACCAAATCATACGCTTGGGCGATAATTGCAAAGTCATTGCAATTATAGCCAAAAGATGCCAATTGGCTAATTATGAAAAAATTTGGCCTTAATAGGACCATAAATAGTAAATTAAATCAAGAAATGCTTTTGAAACCACTTGTGATACAATTTTGTTATTATTTATTGCAAATCAAATGCTGGACAAATTGATTAAAATATAGGAAAATTATGAAAAAATACCAATCGTTGTTAATGCATGATTTTGAAGGTATATATGCAATTTAAAATATTTTTTTGGGAAAAATTGGGTATCAACAACTAGCCCTCTTTACCCGAAAAAGATGAAAGAGTTGTCGGGTAAAGATAGGATGGCCAATTTTGACCGAGCGAAACGGTTTAAGAGATTTAGGTCACACCCCGGCTTCTGAGTTGCCTACATATCCCTGGTTTTGCAGGAATCAGGTGGTATGTAGTGCCGGATTCATCGGCGAAGTATGCCGGTGAGGTCATTGCAAGAACGGACGAAACATCTAGGGAAGGGCGAACGAGCGGTTTGCGGGATATCGGGTTTGGACATGGTTGGGAGAATTGGAGCGGGATCTCTTCTGCCGGGATAGTCGTTGCTCACCGGGATACTAGCAAATAAGAGTACTACAAGCATATATTGTGCATAAATTTAAACATGATGCAGGTTCCCGTTGGACTATGAAAGATGTCTTCGGACGCTTAGGGATGACGTCCTCAGACCATGATGTCCTGGGCCATGAATTGTTTGATAAGACATTCGCAGGCCATGAAATGATGTTCTCGGGCCACTAAAATAGTGCCTCCGAACCATGACGTCTTTGAATAATAATATACAAATTTGAGAGATCCTCAGGCCATGACATAGTGTCTTCCAGCTTTGAGGATGATGCTGTTAGACTATGACGCCTTTGGACAGGTTGGCGATATTTCAGCCCATGAAATGCAATAATATGATACTGACAAGACAGAGCTTGGTCTCGTGAATTGAAGGGCAGAGCTTAGCCCAAAAGAGAAGCGAAGTACATAATGCTTGAGAGACGACGCTTAGTCTCGGTGAAAAAGTAAATTAGAGGCAGGGCTTAGCCTCATGCAAGTAGGGAGGTAGAGCTAAACCTCATGCAGATAGGAAGGCAGCGATCAGCCTTATGCAGACGAAGACAGATATTAGCCTTATGCGAATGGAGGTAGAGATTAACCTCATGCAGATAAGAAGGCATCGATTAGCCTTACGCAAATGAAGGCAGAGATTTTCCTCCTGCAGATAAGAAGGCAGATATTATTCTTATGCAAAGAAAGGCAGAGATTAGCCTCATACAAATGGAGGTAGAGATTAACCTCATGCAGATAGGAAGGTAGAGAGTACCTTTATGCAAGGGGAAGACAGATATTAGCCTTATGCAAAATGGAAGGCAGAGAGTAGCCTTATGCAAATAAGAAGGCAAAGAGTAGCCTTATGCAAGGGGAAGGCAGAGATTATCCTTATGAAATATGGAAGGCAGAGATTAGCCTTATGTAAGGGGAAGGCAGAGATTAGCCTTATGAAAAATGGAGGTAGAGCTTAACCTCATGCAAATAAGAAGGCAGAGATAAGACTTATGCAGAAAAAATAAATAGCAGATGCTAGTAGGATTTCTTAGCTGGTAGTAGATTGTGGTATTGCAATTGTTGTGAGAATTGTGACAACGGAGCATGTTATCCTTTATGCTGATACAAAATGTCGGCAAGTGTGATGGTTTCGAGAATTGTGACTTTGAACATGTTCGTTCATTGTGCGGATAGTAAACTTTGGCATTTGCAACTGTGTTGAGATTTTGTGATTTCTCAGCGTGTCTATTCTTTGTTCCTGCGTCCAAAGAAAAATTGTAAGTTCTGTAGATGGGGAAGGTTGGTTCGTACCCCCGCTAGCTTTGCTTGAATCGCTTTGCTAGGTTTGATAATCCTTTTTATATCATCGGGGTAGCGTTTGCTAAACAGAGCTATTTTTTGAAAGCAAGCATGCATGATTTTTTAATGACATAGTATAAAAATATATTTTAAACAATTTAGATAAACCGATGAGCGTGACACGGTTCAATACATTGCAACCTCTCGTGCTACTGAATTTTAAGGATCCTCCTCAAAATTTTGCCCCAGTTAGATGGGTTGACGTGTCTAACTGTTGTGCATGCTGCGATCGGCTGAACTTGCTTAAGAGTTTTGATTGTCCTCCTCAAAATTCTGCCCCAGTTTCCAATTGCGGGGGAAATGAGATTTTTATTGAATTGTGACCGAACCCATAGGGCTGCCTACGTATCCCCTCTTAAATGGGAATCAGGTCGAGCATAGTTCATTTTACATCATTTGGGAAAAGCATAAAAAATTACACATAGTATCGTTTGACTACATCGAAATTGATTGGTTTTGGCTAGACTTCTCCGTCTATTTCTGCAAGTATAAGAGCTCCTCATGTCAGTACTCTGTGAACCATGTATGGACCTTTCCAGTTGGGGGAGAACTTCCATCTGGCTTCATCTTGATGTGGAAAGATCTTCTTTAACACCAGTTGCACCGGTGTGAACTGTCCTTGTCTGACTCTTTTGTTGATGGCTCTGGTCATTCTGCTTTGATAAAGCTCTCCGTGACATATTGCATTCATTCTTTTCCCGTCTATGAGGGCCAATTGCTCGTAACGACTTTTGATCCATCATGCGTCGCTAAACTCAGCCGCTTGTATGATTCTTAAGGAAGGGATCTCCACTTCGGCAGGAATAACAGCTTCCGTACCATAAACCAGCAAATAAAGAGTCACCCCAGTTGTTGTACGGACTGTGGTGCGGTATCCCAGTAAAGCAAATGATAGCTTTTTGTGCCATTGTCTGTGTTTTTCTATCATATTTCTCAATATCTTCTTCATGTTCTTGTTGGAAGCTTCTACATCACCATTCATTTGAGGTCTATAGGCTGTGGAGTTCTTGTGCTTGATTTTGAAAGTCTCGCGCATGGATTTCATTAGATTTGAGCCGTTGTTGGTGATGATTGACTCTGGAACTCCGAACCGACAAACAATACGGTCGCGGACAAAGTCTTCCACGACTTTCTTATTCACTGCTTTGTAGGATACTGCTTCGACCCATTTGGTGAAATAATCACTAGCTACTAAGATGAACCTGTGTCTATTTGAGACTGTAGGCTCGATTGGTCCAATGATGTCCATTTCCCAGGCGGCGAATGGCCAAGGCGAGCTTGTTACGTTGAGCTCATTTGGGGGTACCTTTATCATATCTGCATGTACTTGACATAAATAGCATTTTCGGACATACTGGATGTAGTCCGTTTCCATCATCCAAAAATAATCGGCTCTGAGTATCTTCTTTGCCAAGACATAACCATTCATATGTGGCTCGCATGTCCCAGCATGTATGTCCTCAAGCAGTCTGGAGGCTTCCTTTGCATCGACACACCTCAATAATCCCAAATCGGGAGTTCTCCTGCATAGGGTTCCTCTACTGTGAAAGAAACTGTTGGACAACTTTCGCAGCATACGTTTATGAGTATGATTTGCAAGCTCTGGGTACTGTCCCTTTGAAAAATACTCCTTGATATCGTGGAACCATGGTTTTCCGTCTGCCTCTTCTTCAACATGTGTAAAATATGCCAGCTAGCTATGTATCTTTACTGGAATAGGGTCAATGAAATTCTTATCCGGATGTTGTATCATGGATGATAAAGTTGCCAGTGCATCGGCAAACGCTTTTTGAATTCTGGGGACGTGCAAAAATTCTGTCTTTGTGAACCTCTTTCTCAATTCCTGCACATGGTGCAGATATGGCACTATCTTGGAATTCTTGGTAGCCCATTCTCCTTGTACTTGGTGTATAAGCAAATTTGAATCACCAATTACCAACAACTCCTGAACATTCATGTCGATGGCCATGTTGAGC
The DNA here is from genome assembly GCA_005239495.1 of Nicotiana undulata. Lineage (NCBI taxonomy): Eukaryota > Viridiplantae > Streptophyta > Magnoliopsida > Solanales > Solanaceae > Nicotiana > Nicotiana undulata. Next base: position 64,662 of record ML299908.1, on the reverse strand, counting down.
CCCAAGATGCAGGCTTCATAGTCTGCCATATTGTTGGTGCAGGGAAACCTGAGTTTGGCAGCTATCGGATAATGTTGGCCAGTTTCCGACACCAAGACTACTCCAATACCGACTCTTTTGAAATTGGCTGCTCCGTCGAAGAACATTCTCCAACCGTCATAGGATTCTGAGATGTCTTCTCCTATGAATAACACTTCTTCATCGGGAAAATACATTTTCAGGGTTCGTATTCTCCATCCATAGGGTTCTCGGCAAGATGGTCCGCCAATGCTGGTCCCTTTACCGCTTTCTGAGTCACATAGACGATGTCGAACTCACTCAGCAAGATTTTCCACTTAGCCAGCTTGCTAGTAGGCATGGGCTTCTGAACGATATACTTCAAGGGATCCATCCTTGATATGAGGTATGTTGTGTAGGCGCAGAAGTAGTGCCTCAGCTTGTGGGCTACCCAGGTTAGAGCATAATAGGTACATTCCAGTAGAGAATACCGTGCCTCGTATGGAGTGACTGTCTTACTCAGATAATAGATAGTTGTTCCTTTCTTCCTGTCTCATTGTGCTGCCCCAGAACGCAGCTGAAAGCTCCTTCTAATACCGCAAGGTAGAGTAGCAAGGGTCTACCTCGCTATGGCGGGACCAAAATTGGTCGCATTGACAAGTATTCCTTGATTCTGTCAAAGGTCTTTTGACAATCCTCAGTCCATTTGGTTGCAGCATCTTTCATCAGCATCTTGAAGATTGGTTAACATATGACTGTGGACTGGGCTATGAACCGACTTATTTAGTTAAGGCGTCCCAGGAAACTCATCACATCTTTCTTGTTCTTTGGCGGTGGTAACTCTTGGATGGCTTTGACCATTGATGGATTAAATTCTATCCCTCGACGGCTGACGATGAACCCAGGCAATTTCCCAGTAGGAACACCGAATGCACACTTTGCTGGGTTTAATTTCAAGTTGTACTTTCGCAACCTGTCGAAGAACATTCTCAGATCTGCTATATGATCAGTGGCTTTCTTGGACTTGATTATGATGTCGTCCACATATACCTCGATATCTTTATGTATCATATCATGAAAGATAGTGGTCATAGCTCTCATATAGGTGGCCCCAGCATTCTTCAAGCCGAATGGCATCATCTTGTAACAATATACTCCCTACGGCGTAATGAAAGCTGTTTTCTCAACGTCTTCCTCATCCATCCAAATCTGATGGTATCCAGCGAAACAATCAACGAATGACTGAAGTTCGTGCTTGGCGCAATTGACAATCAGGATGTGTATGTTTGGAAGAGGGAGATCATCCTTTGGACTGGCTCGATTGAGATCCCGGTAGTCAACACAAACCCTGACCTTTCCATATTTCTTGGGCACTGGCACGATGTTGGCTAACCATGTTGGATATTCAACCACCCTAAGGACCTTGGAGTTGATTTGCTTAGTAACTTCCTTTCTAATTTTTCAGACTTATATCAGGCTTGAACTTTCTGAGCTACTGCTTTACCGGCGGGCACATTGGATTGGTTGGCAATTTTTGAGCCAGAATGAATGTACTTAGACCAGTCATGTCATCATACGACCATGCAAATATGTCTTCATACTCTTTCAAGAATTGGGTGTATTCCTCTTTCTCTGCCGGCGACAAATGGATGCTGATGCGAGTTTCTTTGACAATTTCTGAATCTCCCAAGTTGACTATCTCAGTTTTGTCCAGGTTGGATTTAGGTGTGTTCTCAAAATCCTCAAATTCTCTGATAATTTCATCGGGTATGACATCCTCTTCTTCTGAATCGCTCTCCTTTTGTTGTGTTGCCTCATTGCATGCCACAATCATTGGTTCATCAAGACAGCAAATGGTAATGTTGTATAGATAAAAGTGATGAGAGGAGAATGATAATAATAAATATTGATTCATTAAAACATAAAAGAAATATTTGATAATTTAAACGAATATTTTGGACCATTTGAGATTTTATTGAAAAATAGAAATGCGAAAAGGAAATCATTAGCAAAAATGAAATAAACAATGCTTGTTCAGACTTGCTACTGCGGGACTCGTCGGGCCCTGGATGGTCTGACAGTCCAATTCTTGAGGAATGAACCTTTGCTCACAGCTTGGATGGTAGGGCCTTCCTCCTCAACAATGACACAACAATCCATATCTTCATCGTCGGGGAACCAATTCTTCAAGGCTGCTAGGGTTTCTTCCTTTTCTGACCCCCACATGATGTCAGCTTGCTGGAAGGTTTGCTCCAAATGTGATATAGGTTGTTCCAATGGATAGTAGGGACGGCGCTATGGCGGTGACCAGTCTTTGTACTCTTGCCAAGTGTATTTGTATCCCAGCCCAAAGGTGGTGTCGTGGCGCTTCAACTGTATTGGTTTGGAAATCCCCTGAAGATTCTTACCGAGTCCTTTGCCAGGTTCGTACCCGCTCCAGTTCAATATGCTCTCGATCTTACTATCCCACCATTTGTCCTTGTCTATTGTGTTGACCCGTTCGATGTGGTGGTAGGTTTCTCCACCTAGCCTTCTTCTACCTTCAACCACCGGGATGTTCTGGCGACTATAGATAAGATTTCTTCCGTCTCCGTGGATGATTACTTCCTGGTGGTTCCATTCAAATTTCACCGCCTGATGCAGTGTTGAACTCACAGCCCCAGCGACATGTATCCATGGCCGTTCCAATAACAGATTATATGACGCGGATACATCTATCACATGAAATTCAACCCCGAACCATGTAGGTCCTATTTGTAGACAAAGACTGATTTCTCCAATGGTGGACCTCTAGGAGCCGTCGAATGCCTTCACATTCATGGACCCTTCTCTTATCTCGTACAATCCTTTGCCCAACCTCTTGAGCGTTGTCAATGGGAAAATGTTGAGGTTGGAACCTCCGTCGATTACCCTGGTAATGAGATAATCTTCACATTGCACAGTGATGTGCAGTGCCTTGTTATGACTTAGCACTTCAGACGGAAGCTCATCCTCGTGGAAAGTGATCTTATGACTCTCTAGCACCTGACCTACCATATTGACCATTTCCCCACTGGTGATGTTATTTGGCATATATGCTTCGTTCAGCACTTTCATCAAAGCATTCTTGTGTGCTTCCGAGTTCTGTAGCAATGACAGGATGAATATTTGGGCTGGAGTCTTGCTCAACTGATCTATGACTGAATATTTTTGGGCTTGCACCTTTCTCCAAAGATCATCTAGACCTGTTTCAATGATGGGAGGCCTGTTGAAAGCATGTTTGCTAGACTCTGCCAAGTGTTCAGGTGTATAGACCCTTCTGGTCCTAGTCATCCCCTGTGCAGCACCGGCTTCTTCTATCTTGACCTTACATTTCCTCCTTGCTTCAGCCACGTAATCCCAAGGTACAACATTATTGTTGAAAATCGGCGTGGTTGACACTGTCACTATAATTAGTGCGACTACCTTTACTTCAAATGGGACAGGTGCTGTGGTAGGTGGCATTACTTCAACCTCAAACGGCACATGTGCATTTGCAGGTGGTTCCTTTTCAAACTTCAATGGGGATGACGTAGCTACCTCAACATCTCCTGACGGCTTAATATGGACTATGATGGGATTAAGAGTGACCACTGGCTTCTTTGGGTCATCACCTTCTTTGATCAATCCGATCGACCCCTCTGGGTCCCATTCTTCCTCTATCTCTATCATGTTGATGCTTCCACCCCTATGGTCTGGGAGCGGATTGTTGCGGACATTGGGAGTAGCTTCCTTAGCCTGGATGACCTTATTATCAATCAGAGATTGGATCTTATCTTTTAGTGAGCTACATTCATCAATTGTGTGTCCCTTCATGCCGGAATGGTATGCACATGTTTTATTTGGATTGACCCACTAGGATGGATTTTCAGGGGTTACAGCAGGGATAAGAGTAACATAACCAGTAGCTTTTAATCCTTCATATAGTTGGTCAATAGGTTCAGCAATGGCAGTATATCTTTTGGGTGGCCTGAGGTAAAAATTGGGTCGAGGTCTCAGAAAATTTTTGTGAGCAGGTGACTGGTACCGAGAAGGTTGAGAGTTGTATGTATGATAAATAGTGGCTAGTTGGGAATATCTGGGAGAAGTAGGCTGATAGGTAGGTGGTGGAGATGGTTGATATGTGGGTGGAGGTGCTGGCTTATATGTAGGTGGGGGTGCTTGGTATATGAGTGGGGAAGTTCGGTATACCAACGGGGATTTGGGTCCCTGTGCAACAATTACCGTTCTTGAATCTTTCTTCTTGGATATACCACCAGACTACAAGGCTTTGTTGGTGGCCTGTGGTGCCTCAAAATTAGTGATCATTCCATTCTTGATACCTTCTTCAATTCCTTCCTCAAGCTTGATGATGTCAGAGAATTTAAGGTTTTCAATCACCATCAGCCTCTCATAATACTGTGGGTCCTGTGCCCTAACAAAGAATTAGTTCATTTGATCCTCATCGAGGGTAGGCCTGACCTTAGCTGCTTCAGACCTTCAGCGAGTGGCATACTCGCGAAAAGTTTCAGTGGGCTTCTTCTTGAGATTCTGGATGTAGAACACATCTGGTGCATTCTCCGTATTGAACCTGAACCGGTCCATGAAGTCTGATGCCATAATTACCAAGTTGGACCACTTCTTAGGGTTTCAGCTGATGTACCAAGATAAAGCATCTTATGTGAGGCTCCTCGTGAATAATTTCATGCGGATCTTCTCGTCTCTTCCTACTCCAACCAACTTATCACAATAGGTCCTTAAATTTACCCTGGGATCACCTGTACCATCAAAAATCTCGAACTTAGGAGGTTTGTAACCCTCCGGTAGTTCAACATTGGGTTGTATGCAGAGATCTTCATAGTTCAACCCTTCAACTCCTTTACTTCCTTCAATGCCCTGAACTCAACTGGTTAGCTTCTTGAGTTCCTTGGCTAAATTCTTGATAAGCATATCCTTCTCATAGGATTCAGGTGTGTAAGTAATGTGTTGGGTGGAGTGAGGTAGAGTCTCCACGTATATGGGGTTGTTCTGATGGTCGGGTGCCTGAGCATAGAGGTTGTCATTTGTAGAGTTTTATGGTTCATGGATGATCAACGGGGTATTTCTCGGAGTGTGGAAAGTGTTGTGCTGGTGCTGTGGTGGGATAGTTTGATTTTTTGGTGAAGTTGTATGGTGGTGAGTTGTGAGACGGTTCTGTTTGTTTGGGGTGTTCTGAGGAGGTATGGGATTTTGAGTGTTTGGATGATTGACATCTGGAACACTAAGTGAGAAGGATAGATTTGCCAAATTCCGGACATGATCAAGCTCCCCTTGGATCTTCAACAACCTTTGCTCGAGTTGTGACATAGCATCATTCTGAACCTGAGTACCTTGATTGTTAGGAGCCTCTGTTCGTTCAACCAGCATTGTGTTTTCTTTTCTGATGTTACTCGAATCTTCCATTTTTCCTTTTCCCTTGCCTTTAGGTGGACTAGGAGAAGGTGGAGGGCCCCTGGATCTTGTGTGGTATGACGATGATGCCAGAATGCACGAACCAACCTTTGGGGAAGGGGAACAATCAAAGAAAATAAAGCAAAACAATAACAAAAAGGTATCCAAGTTAGTGTGGATCATGAGAAAAATATTGCAATATTTAAACACATATTGTAGGAATATAAAAGTGTGTCCTAATTTGGGAGCCTCGTTGTGCCCGAGGTAGGTCTAGCGATAAGTTGATTTGGAGAACTTAGATGCCCAAAATTCTTCATTTCATTAATGTAAAAACAGACGAATCTAAAACGACACTAAATAATAATGCAAGAAGTAAAGTCACTAATGGCACTTGGCCATATTACATTGTAAAAGCAGAAAGGAAAAGCTATCCTACTTGGTCCCAGAAGGACCTTCCCAAGATTCAGCATCTTTGATCCCATCGAACAAATTCCCCAGCTCGCGTAGTCCCAGCAATAGGTATGCTCTGGCTAGGTGTCCTCCTTCATTTCCCTCGACTTTCTTAAAATCTTCGACCCTTTTGATGATCTTACCCTCCAGCTCTACTATGCCTCACTCCAGGTACTCCAGCTTCTTGTTGGAACGAATAGCCATGTCCCTCCATTATTCGATCAACCTTTTGTTTGCTTCATGTATCTCCCGGTGATCATTTTCGGAATCATGGATCCTTTTGCACAACCGGTTGTACTTGACCTGAGTCTCAGCATCTTCGTCTATGATCTTGTGACCTTGGCTAATTTCGGCCTCACCGTCCCATGCAAGTCGTCTTCCAACCATGACGGCTAAATAGGTGCACATCCAGCATGGTATCTGTCTGGTTCAATAGTATCCTTTTCCTAAATTATTTTGCAGTGCCACATATGTTTGGCTTGGCATTTGTAGGGAATATCATCATCCTGGAAGGCAGCTCGGAAATGGCTCATCTTGTCAACCCTTGGCACAACTTGCTTTCTGCCTGCTTGTCCCATGGCTCAGATAGGATCATAAGGGTATATCCCCCTCAACCCAATCAACACTAAGTGTGGAGCATCCCTAGACCTGATGATAAATTCGTTCGTTGGGAACCACTCGAACATCCATTATACCTGCTCCTCAGTTAGGTTATCAAAGAACTCTACCCACTCCTTTGCAGTCTCTAGCTGAGCAAATCTATTTGGAATATATGTCATCCGCTTGGGGTGATGGAAAGCAATGTGATCGTTCCAGGCCCTTCGTGGGAATTTTTGATGGTATTGGCCCTTTTGGAAATGTTCTAAGAGCCACAGTTGTAGTAACAAATTGCAACCTTCGAAATGCTTTGCTCCTCTCTGACAATGTTCCAACGATCGGTAAATGTCAGATATGATCATGGGGACAATGTTGAAGGCTTGCCCTACAATCCCCTCCATCAAGGCTTTGGTTACAAGGGCTAACCTAGTGTGGATCCTTTCCTTCTTTGTTTGAAACAGGATTAATCCCAGGAAGCAAACAATGAATACGAATACTCTACGGTGGATATGACCCAGACATATGATGGAAAACTCATCGTGATAGGTACGGTATGACTTGCTGTGACTGTATCTTTCATACAAGTACTCGAAGGGTATGTATGACTGTTTCAAACATTCTAATTCAGCGTTCTTCTTCAGACCCATCACTTTCAGAAAACCTTTGCCCTTGCGGTTCTCAGGCACCAACAACCTAGGGGTTTTCAAGACTAACCCAGCTAGTCCTCATATCTCTTCTAGAAGTGGTATCATCTCGATATTCCCAAAGAAGAATATTGCTCTTTTGCTATCCCAGAATAAAGTGGCGGCTTCAATTAGCATGTTATTGGGTTGGATGTCTAGGAGAGACGGTAAGTTTCCCAGGTGCTTCTGTACATGTTTCTTGTCACTGGAGTGAAGGTCCTCCCACCAGTTTCGGAGCATTGGGGGGGGGGGGG
>ML299908.1:40483-57236 GCA_005239495.1 Nicotiana undulata | reverse complement strand
GGAGACCCCCCACCAAGTTGGGAGCTTGGGGGGGGGGGGGGATAATACTAATCATACCGAATCTAGGGACCTCGTGCCTCATATTTCTGCAAGACAAAATAGTTAGGTCCTTACCCCCGCCAGACATGACTATTGCTGACCATACCAAATCTAGGGACCTCGTGCCTCATATATCTGCATACATGCATTTAGTTCTCCAAATAAATGCACAAAATGTGATTGCGTCCGTTGGGATTATGAAAAATCCGATGGACTTTTGGATAAGGCTGTCTTAAAGGGTTATTGCGCGGACGACACATCAACTCGGCTAGGTTTTGACTATGATGCATGCACAATACAACAGAGTAAGGTTTCTATGAGGTTTTAGACTGGTACCCTTGAGTGGACAACTCATGGGGGAAGGCACGAAACCATCGACTGTACCGCTGTTGAGCATGATTATGCAATAATAAATAAGCAATAAAAGCATGCTATCATGTATTTGCACGTTATGAAAGCGATAAATACAATAGTTATAATTTAAAGCGGTTACAAAGGAAACAAAAAAACATGTCAGTTTGTCCTTGGGAGAATAAATACTTGGGAGAAATAAATAATTAAATTGCACATAAGGGGAAAAGGGAAAGGGTGCAGTCATTAACAAAGTAAAGACAAGTTCACAAAGCAGTTTGAAAATGGTAAAAGCGTAGAATCCCCAGCAGAGTCACCATGCTGTCGCGCCCCCCTCTCTCTTCTCCTTTCGGATCGGTCAGGGTTTTTGACATTATTGGGACAACTCGTTTCCTTTTGGGAAAGGGATATATAAGGATTTGAAGATTCTCCACCTAATGAATTAAGGTGCGTTAGGGAAACTACCAAGGGTCATTTATAAAACAGATTTGGATAACCAGAGATTGGGTAAGGGCTTGAAATTACTTCAAGGGGAAGGTGTTAGGCACCCCTCAAAGGCCACAATTGTTGTTCCCGGTCAAACAAGCTTTGTGAATTTTAAACAAGTACACATAAGCAATGAAAGCATATAGGTAAACAAATAAAGGGTTTGAAAAGGTTCGCAGTCTAAGCACACATATGTGCTAAAGTTTAAAAGATTTGAGGTCTAAACATGTAGGAGGTTTTTAAGGGATTTACATCCTATGAATATATAAGGAATATGGGAGTCCTAAGTTGTTTATCTTATAGGATCACATCAGTACAATGCCTGGTAATCACTCCTCAGGAGAGGGGCTATACGTGGCATTAGCGCACCGGTCATCATATCCATATCTACCTTTTATCCCACCCTTAGCGGTTGTTAAGCGAGTTTTATTTAATGATCCCTATGCGTGCTGTTACCCGTCCCTTATTAATGGTCCTGGAGGAAATTAGGACATCTACCTATAGGAAATTCTAGAAAAACCCCTAAGGTTAAAAGGAGAAAATACTAGGCGACATGCAAGAACAAATAGGACTTTAGCAGATAAAAGCAGAAAAAAAGCAATTCAGAGGCTCAGATTTACCTCCATAGATGCACATAAACAACACGACTCAAACACAGACAAGAGGCATGTGTTAATAAACCGGATCCTTAGACATGATGCCTAAGTGAATATCAAAACACAGAAGATATGCATAGCTTTGTTTTATAAACTCATAAGCAGGGCCCTAATCAGTTTGCCTACTGATCTTAAGCCTGTTAGCCATTAAACAATAAACACAAAAGGAGCAATTTTCCAGTTTTATATAAAGGTTGATTACCTAAGGCTTGCCTAGGCGTAAGATAATTCACAATAATTACCAGAATTATTAATAATTCAGAAGTTATTTTTTCCTAGGAGCAGGTTGTTCTAGGTGTTACAAAATTTACAGGGATTATTACCAGTTTATCTAAAACAGGATAATCAAATGTGAGACTGTCTTATGTCATTTTTCATGCATTAGTAGTTTGGCTAGGCGTTTTAAATGAGACCTTAGAGCATGGTATCTATTATGCACATATAAATGCGGAATGGTTAAGACATGATCCCTAAAGGCGTGATCTCTAAATGGACAAAGAGTTACTGAGTTGTTAAGTAGGATTTATGTGGCGGCAGTTTACATTATTTATCCTAAGAACAAGATTTATAAATTATTAACATGTATAAGTGCCAATTGCGATGCTGAAACAGTACCTAAGGACATGATATCTAGTACAAGTGACAGAATCCCTAAAGGCATGATTTATAAATGCACAGAACATGATTTATGAATGCACGAAGCATGATTTATGAATGCACAGGGTAAAAGCCTCATGTTGATGTCGTTTATTAACCTAAGAGCAATATTTCTAGGTGGTAATCACAAACATATATAAGTGCTGAAGCAGTAAACCTAAGGACATGATATCTACCCATTGACATTTATAATATATATATATAGCTACCCTTCCCGTTTCACTAGCCATTCCCCAATATTTGTTTAATATAATTATTACAAACCAATATTGGATGAATTACATAAAATAGATAAAGAAAAATAAGAAGTTACACTATAGGGAGCCTCAAAACACGCCCAAATTTCCTGAACCTCAAATGCCCAAATGTTTCATAGCCTTTATTATATCTGGGTGTGTCAGAGTTTCCTAAGGACTTCAAGGGATCCCGGGCAGTGCTCACACCCAGATTTCACAACCAAAACTGAGTAAATGCAGTGTGGAAGAGCCAGCTCCAATGCATTAGAGTTCAGATGGATCTCATAGGGATCCCTAAGTAGTCACGCATTGGAAGGGAAGAACTTAAGGACCTAAGAGTAGAGTGAGAGTGCTTGATAAAATTTTGAAAAGGTTTTAGTAGGCAAACAGTGTTGAAAGAGACTTAGTTGAAATAGTTTTGTAAAGAAGAGAGTTGTTTAGTAAAACAGCCTTTTGACAAGAATTGGGGTAATCAAAACACAAACACAGGGCCAAAACAGGTTCAGGAACATTAAAGAACCAATCTTCAAACAGGGGTAATTGGGGATTGGGGACAAATAGAGCATGCATGGTAAACACATAACAGACAGAAGTCCTTTGCACTTGGTGCAGGTAGTAAGACATGGATTCAAAAGTGTTAATTATAGAATTAGAGATGCTTTAGGGGATTCATGGGGTTGGGGTATAGCACAAAATCAGGTAACTTAGGATAACAAGACTGTTTTGCAAATATAAGTGCATATCAGAATTGGACAACAAATAAACGAGCACTCAAGGTAGAGTAGAATCACATTGAGACAAACTATAAACTTACAAGAACATGCCGGTCCTAAGGACGTAACATAACATGCTAGATGAACAATAATGTAAACCTGTCAATTACATGTTGAACAACAAATCCATAGATAGAAACATATTAGAAACATGATAAACGGAAGTAGTAAAAGAAACATATTGGTTTGAGACTTGAATTGAAATCAGCACATACCGGTAGAGAGGTAGTGAACACAAAGTGAAGAGCAAGAGAGTATAGTAATCAGCCTTGGCTTACAGCCAACTGACTTAGAACAATAGCAAGTAACCCGAGAAAAGAGAGAGAAGAAAGTTTTGAGTGTGAGAGAGAGCTTTTTGAACCAATGTGTTTGTGTGTTTGTGTTAATGAGAGAGCATATATATATAGTCTGAAAGCTGGGTGAAACTAAGGTACAATCAGAAGTAGGCAGCAATTATGGGGACTCAGAACCAATCAGAGTGAAATCAGCACAAAGTATTCCCATAATTAAGGGAGTTAATCAAACGGTAAGTAACAAATAAGGAAAGAGACCATATATAGTTTAAGGAAATAATTCAAATAGTGCAAGTATAGAGCAGGTAATTAGGCTAGGTTCGTCAAATTCTAATTAAGGAAAATAGGAATAAATTAATCAGTAAGTGAATTATGTAACAAGGTAAGAAAATAACTTACAAGTCAGAAAATCAGTACAAAATATTACCCTAGAAAATCAGTAAAGGTTTTTAATCACAAGGAATCAGGGGTTCAAAAGTAGAAAATAACACTAATTACTACAAACTTCTGTGCATGAACGGAATAGACACAGTATAAGCAAAAGAGATAAATCAGAAACCCTTAATAACGTAAACATCACAGAGAATAATGGATTCATCTAGAAAATAGTACCGAGTAGAAGAAACTACCGCAAGTTTTCGTCAATAAACAAAATAATCATAATATAAGTATGAGAAGCAAAGTCAGAAACCCTAATAAGCACAGTAGGGTAATAATCACATAAAGTAGGTATTCAACTAGAACATAGTACTGATTAGGGAAAATTGCCACAAATTTCTGTTGATAAACAGAATAAACATAAGACAGGCAGGAGAAGCAAACTCAGAAACCCTAATGAGCATAACGGGGTATAAATCACAGGAAACCCATAACATATTCATGAATAGCAAACATGCGAACAAATAAGCAAGAACAATTTTCAGAACCCAAGATTAAGACTAAAGGACTTAGGGTTTTCAACATAATGAATTAGATAAAAAGGAAAAACTGAAATAACCATTTAAACATAGTAAAAATCATAGAATAATACTGAAAATCAGAGGGAAAGCCATTTAGAAAAGGGGCTGAGAAACCCTAGTTATGAAGACGAAGAAGCATTTTTTTAAAAATCGGAGAGGTTCTCAAGAAAATAGTAAAGATAACTCAAAATATACTCAGATCTGTTGCAGATCTGAAGAGTCAAGAGATGAGTTAGGGCTTTAGAGAGAGATAACCCAGAGATAGAGAGATTCTGGCTTAGAAGCCATGGATCTAGCCGAAATAATAGAAGGTCTTACTCGGACGGCCAAGGGTGGCCTGAGAACGTCATGAAAAGGCCATGCGTGTGAGTTGAACAACCTCTGGTCCCCTTGAGGACCTCAGGGTAGCAAGGATCCGGAATGTGAGGGAGCCATGGGGGCTAGGGATGGTGGTGGAACCACCATTGTTACCGGCGAGCAGGCCGGTGAGAGGAGATTAGGGTTTAGCAGAGAGAGCTTGAGAGAGAATGGGAGAGTGTACGGTGGAGAAGAAGAGAGAATGAGGGGGAGGGGGGGGAGGGGGTAGGTCTTTAGGTTAATTTAGGTAAGGCTGTATCTGGTCCGTTGATAAAAAATGATCAACGGTCCAGATTAAATGGGAATTGGGTCGGGTAGGATAGTGGATTGGGCCTGGGGTGTTTGGGCTGATTTAATTGGATTTGGGGCTGGTTTAATTAGGCTACAATCGAATTAAAAATAGGCTATTTGTTAAATACCTAATGCAAATTAATTAAATAATTTACAAAATAGCTAATAATTATAAAAAAAATAAAATGCATGCATAGATAATAGTTTTAAAATGATTATTTAGCATTTAAAATACAATTGGCTAATTTCTGGTAAGAAATAGTACCAAATCATACGCTTGGGCTATAATTGCAAAGTCATTGCAATTATAGCCAAAAGATGCCAATTTGGCTAATTATGAAATAATTTGGCCTTAATAGGACTATTAACAATAAATTAAATCAAGAAATGCTTCCGAAACCACTTGTGATGCAATTTTGTAATTATTTATTGCAAATAAAATGTTGGACAAATTGATTAAAATATAGGAAAATTATGGAATAATACCAATCATTGTTAATGCATGATTTTGAAGGTATATGCAATTTAAAATATTTTTTGGGAAAAATTGGGTATCAACAACTGCCCCTCTTTACCCGGAAAGGATGAAAGAGTTGTCCGGTAAAGATAGGATGACCAATTTTGACCGAGCGAAACGGTTTGAGAGATTTAGGCCGCACCCCGACTTCTGAGCTGCCTACATATCCCTGGTTTTGCAGGAATTTGGCCGTATGTAGTTCCAGATTCATCGGCGAAGAATGTCGGTGACGTCATTGCAAGAACGGACGCAACATCTAGGGAAGGGCGAACGAGCGATTTGCGGAATATCGGGTTTGGATATGGTTGGGAGAATTGGAGCGGAATCGCTCCTGCGAGGATAGTCGTTGCTCGCCGGGTTACCTGCAAAGAAGAGTACTACAAGAATATATTGTGCATAAATTTAAACATGATGCAGGTTCCCGTTGGACTATGAAAGTTGTCTTCGGATGGTTAGGGATGACGTCCTCAGACCATGATGTCCTGGGCCATGAATTGTTTGATGAGAGATTCACAGGCCATGAAATGATGTTCTCGGGCCACGAAAATGGTGCCTCCGAACTATGACGCCTTTGAATAATGATATAAAAATTTGAGAGTTCCTCAGGCCATGACATGGTGTCTTCCGGCTATGAGGATGATGCTGTTAGACTATGATGCCTTTGGACAGGTTGGTGATATTTCAGCCCATGAAATGCAATAATATAATGCTGACAAGATAGAGCTTGGTCTCGTGAATTGAAGGGCAGAGCTTAGCCCAAAAGAGAAGCGAAGTACATAATGGTTGAGATACGACGCTTTGTCTCGATGAAAAAGTAAATTGGAGGCAGGGCTTAGCCTCATGCAAGTAGGGAGGTAGAGCTTAACCTCATGCAGATAGGAAGGCATCGATTAGCCTTATGCAGACGAAGGCAGAGATTAACCTTATGCAAATGGAGGTAGAGCTTAACCTCATGCAGATGAGAAGGCATCGATTAACCTTACGCAAATAAAGCCAGAGATTATCCTCATGCAGATAGGAAGGAAGAGATTAGCCTTATGCAAAGGAAGGCAGAGATTAGCCTTATGCGAATGGAGGTAGAGATTAACCTCATGCAGATAGGAAGGCAGAGAGTAGCCTTATGCAAGGGGAATACAGAGATTAGCCTTATGCAAAATGGAAGGTAGAGATTAGCCTTATGCAAATAAGAAGGCAGAGATTAGCCTTATGCAATATGGAAGGCAGAGATTATCCTTATGAAAGGGGAAGGCATAGATTAGCCTTATGCAAAATGGAGGTAGAGCTTAACCTCATGCAAATAAGAAGACAGAGATTAGCCTTATGCAGAAAAAATAAATAGCAGATGCTAGTAGGATTTGTTAGCTGGTAGTAGATTGTGGTATTGCAATTGTTGTGAGAATTGTGACAACGGAGCATGTTATCCTTTGTGCTGATAGCAAATGTCGGCAAGTGTGATGGTTTCGAGCATTGTGACTTTGAACATGTTCGTTCTTTGTGCGGATGGTAAACTTTGGCATTTTCAACTGTGTTGAGATTTTGTGATTTCTCAGCGTGTCTATTCTACCTGCGTCCAAAGAAAAATTGTAAGCTCTATAGATGGGGAAGGTTGGTTCGTACCTCCGCTGGCTTTGCTTGACTCGCTTTGCTAGGTCTGATAATCCTGTTTATATCATCGGGGTAGCGTTTGCTAAACAGAGCTATTTTTTTGAAAGCAAGCATGCATGATTTTGTAATGACATAGTATAAAAATATATTTTAAACCGATGACTGTGACATGGTTCAAGACATTGCAACCTCTCGTGCTACGGAATTTTGAGGGTCCTCCTCAAAATTCTTCCCCAGTTAGATGGGTTGACGTCTCTGACTGTTGTACATGCTGCGATCGGCTGAACTTGCTTCGGAATTTTGAGGGTCTTCCTCAAAATTTTGCCCCAGTTTCCAATCGCGGGGTAAATGAGATTTTGATTGAATTATGACCAAACCCATGGGATGCCTACGTATCCCCTCTTAAACGGGAATCAGGTCGAGCATAGTTCATTTTACATCATTTGGGAAAAGCATAAAGAATTACACATAGTATCGCTTGACTGTATCAGAATTGATTGGTTTTGGCAAGACTTCTCTGTCCATTTATGCAAGTGTAAGATTCTCCTCCTGTCAGTACTCTGTGAACCATGTATGGACCTTGCCAGTTGGGGGAGAACTTCCCTCTGGCTTCATCTTGATGTGGAAAGATCTTCTTTAACACCAGCTGCCCCGGTGTGAAGTGTCTTGGTCTGACTCTTGTTGAAGGCTCTGGTCATTCTGCTTTGATAAAGTTGTTCGTGACATATTGCATTCATTCTTTTCCCGTCTATGAGGGCCAATTGCTCGTAATGACTTTTGATCCATCCTGCGGTGCTAAGCTCAACTTCTTGTATGATTCTTAAGGAAGGGATCTCCACTTCGGTAGGAATAACAGCTTCCGTACCATAAACTAGCAAATAAGGAGTCGCCCCAGTTGATGTACGGACTATGGTGCGGTATACCAGTCAAGCAAATGATAGCTTTTCGTGCCATTGTCTTTTGATCCATCCTGCAGCGCTAAGCTCAACTTCTTGTATGATTCTTAAGGAAGGGATCTCCACTTCGGCAGGAATAACAGCTTCCGTACAATAAACTAGCAAATAAGGAGTCGCCCCAGTTGATGTACGAACTATGGTGCGGTATCCCAGTCAAGCAAATGATAGCTTTTCGTGCCATTGTCTGTGTTTTTCTATCATCTTTCTCAATATCTTCTGCATGTTCTTGTTGGCGGCTTCTACAACACCATTCATTCGAGGTCTATAGGCTGTGGAGTTCTTGTGCTTGATTTTGAAAGTCTCACACACGGCTTTCATTAGATCACTGTTGAGATTGGAGTCGTTGTCGGTGATGATTGACTCTGGAACTCCGGATCGACAAACAATACGGTCGCGGACAAAGTCTGCCACGACTTTCTTATTCACTGCTTTGTAGGATGATGCTTCGACCCATTTGGTGAAATAATCACTAGCTACTAAGATGAACCTGTGTACATTTGAGGATGTAGGCTCGATTGGTCCAATGATGTCCATTCTCCAGGCGGCAAATGGCCAAGGCGGGCTTGTTGCGTTGAGATCATTTGGGGGTACATTTATCATATCTCCATGTACTTGACATCGGTAGCATTTCCGGATATACTGGATGCGGTCCGTTTCCATGGTCATCCAGAGATAACCGGCTCTGAGTATCTTCTTTTCCAAGACAAAACCATTCATATGTGGGCTGCATGTCCCAACATGTATCTCCTCAAGCAGTCTGGAGGCTTCCTTTTCATCGACACACCTCAATAATCCCAAATCGGGAGTTCTCCTGCATAGGGTTCCTCCACTGTGAAAGAAATTATTGGACAACCTTCGCAGCGTACGTTTCTGACTATGATTTGCAAGCTCTGGGTACTCTCCCTTTGACAAATACTCCTTGATATCGCGGAACCATGGTTTTCCGTCTGCCAATTCTTCAACATGTGTACAATATGCCGGCTAGCTATGGATCTTTACTGTAATAGGGTCAATGAAATTCTTATCTGGATGATGTATCATGGTTGATAAAGTGGCCAGTGCATCGGCAAACTCGTTCTGATTTCTGGGGACGTATGAAAATTCTGTCTTTGTGAACCTCTTTCTCAATTCCTGCACATGATGCAAATACGACAGTATCTTAGAATTCTTGGTAGCCCATTCTCCTTGTACTTGGTGTATAAGCAAATATGAATCACCAATTACCAGCAGCTCCTGAACATTTATGTCAATGGTCATGTTGAGCCCCAAGATGCAAGCTTCATATTCTGCCATATTGTTGGGGCAGGAAAACTTGAGTTTGGCGGATACCGGATACTGTTGGCCAGTTTCCGACACCAAGACTGCTCCAGTACTGATTCCTTTGAAATTGGCTGCTCCGTCGAAGAACATTCTCCAACCGTCATAGGATTCTGCGATGTCTTCTCCTATGAATAACACTTCTTCATCGGGAAAATACGTTTTCAGGGGTTCGTATTCTCCATCCACAGGGTTCTCGACAAGATGGTCTGCCAATGCTTGTCCCTTGACTGCTTTCTGAGTCACATAGACGATGTCGAACTCACCCAGCAAGATTTTCCACTTAGCCAGCTTGCCAGTGGGCATGGGCTTCTGAAAGATATACTTCAAGGGATCCATCCTTGATATGAGGTATGTTGTGTAGGCGCAGAAGTAGTGCCTCAGCTTCTGGGCCACCCAGGTTAGAGCACAACAGGTACGTTCCAATAGAGAATACCGTTCCTCGTATGGAGTGACTTTCTTACTCAGATAATAGATAACTTGTTCCTTTCTTCTTGTCTCGTCATGCTGCCCCAGAACGTAGCCGAAAGCTCCATCTAATACCGCAAGGTCGAGTAGCAAGGGTCTACCTGTCTCTGGCGGGACCAAAACTGGTGGCGATGACAAGTATTCCTTGATTCTGTCGAAGGCCTTTAGACAATCCTCGGTCCATTTGGTTGCTGCATCTTTCTTCAACATCTTGAAGATTGGTTCACATATGACCGTGGACTAGGCTATGAACCGGCTGATGTAGTTAAGGCGTCCCAAGAAACACATCACATCTTTCTTGTTCTTTGGCGGTGGTAACTCTTGGATGGCTTTGACCATTGATGGATCCAATTATATCCCTCGGCGGCTGACGATGAACCCAGGCAATTTCCCAGCAGGAACCCCAAATGCACACTTTGCGGGGTTGAATTTCAAGTTGTACTTCCGCAACCTGTCGAAGAACTTTCTCAGATCTGCTATATTATCGGTGGCTTTCTTGAACTTAATGATGATGTCGTCCACATATACCTCGATCTCTTTATGTATTGTATCGGACTCTCCCAGCATTCTTCAGGCCGAATGGCATCATCTTGTAACAATATACTCCCTACGGCGTAATGAAAGCCGTTTACTCAACGTTTTCCTCATGCATCTAAATATGATAGTATCCATCAAAACAATCCACGAATGACTGAAGTTCTTGCTTGGCGCAATTGACAACCAGGATGTGTATGTTTGGAAGAGGGAAATCATCCTTCGGACTGGCCCGATTGAGATCCCGGTAGTCCACACAAACCCTGACCTTTCCATCTTTCTTGGGCACTGGCACGATATTGGCTAACCATGTTGGATATTCAACCACCCTAAGGACATTGGCGTTGATTTGTTTAGTAACTTCCTCTTTAATTTTTTAGACTCATATCACGCTTGAACTTTCTGAGCTTCTGCTTTACAGGCGGGCACATTGGATTGGTTGGCGATTTGTGAGCCACAATAGATGTACTTAGACCAGTCATGTCGTTGTACGACCATGCAAATATGTCTTCATACTCTTTCAAGAATTGGGTGTATTCCTCTTTCTCCACCGGCGACAAATGGATGTTGATACAAGTTTCTTTGACAGTTTCTGACTCTCCTAGGTTGACTATCTCAGTTTCGTCCAGGTTGAATTTAGGTCTGTTCTCAAAATCCTCAACTTCTCTGATAATTTCATCGGGTATGACATCCTCTTCTTCTGGATCGCTGTCCTATTGTTGCGTTGCCTCATTGCATGTCACAATCATTGGTTCATCAAGACAGGAAATGGTAATGTTGTGTGGAAAAAAGTGATGAGAGGAAAACGATATTAATAAATATTGATTCATTTAAACATAAAAGCAATTTTTGATAATTTAAACGAATATTTTAGACCATTCGAGATTTTATTGAAAAATAGAAATGCGAAAAATCATTAGCAAAAATGAAATAAACAATGCTTGTTCAGCCTTGTTACCGCGGGACTCGTCGGGCCCTGGATGGTCTGACAGTCCAATTCTTGAGGAATGATCCCTTGCTCACAACTTGGATGGTAGGGCCTTCCTCCTCCTCTTCCTCCTTCTCAACAATGACACAACAATCAATATCTTCATTGTCCAGGAACAGATTCTTCAAGGCTGCTAGGGTTTCATCCTCTTCTGACCCCCACATGATGTCAGCTTGCTGGAAGGTTTGCTCCAAATGTAGTATAGGCTGTTCCAATGGATAGTAGGGACCGCGCCATGGTGGCGACCAGCCTTTGTACTCTTGCCAAGTGTATTTGTATCCCAGCCCAAAAGTGGTGTCGTGACGCTTCAACTGTATTGGTTTGGAAATCCCCTGAAGATTCTTACCGAGTCCTTTGCCAGGCTCGTACCCGCTCTAGTTCAATATGCTCTCGATATTACTATCCCACCATTTGTCCTTGTCTATTGCGTTGACCCGTTTGATGTGGTGGCAGGTTTCTCCACCCAGCCTTCTTCTACCTTCAACCACCGGGATGGTCTGGCGACTATAGATAAGGTTGCTTCCGTCTTCGTGGATGATTACTTCCTGGTGGTTCCATTCAAATTTAACCGCCTGATGCAATGTTGAGGCCACAGCCCCAGCATCATGTATCCATGGTCGTCCCAATAACAGATTATATGACGCGGATACATCTATCACCTGAAATTCAACCCCGAACAATGAAGGTCCCATCTGTAGACAAAGACTGATTTCTCCAATGGTGGCCCTCTGGGAGCCGTCGAAGGCCTTCACATTCATGGACCCTTCTCTTATCTCGTACAATCCTTTTCCCAACCTCTTGAGCGTTGTCAATGGGAAAATGTTGAGGTTGGATCCTCCGTCGATTACCTTGGTAATGAAATAATCTTCACTTTGCACAGTGATGTGCAGTGCCTTATTGTGACTTAGCCCTTCAGGCGGCATCTCATCCTCGTGGAAAGTGATCTTATGACTCTCCAGCACCTGACCTACCATATTGACCATTTCCCCACTGGTGATGTTATTTGGCATATATGCTTCGTTCAGCACTTTCATCAAAGCATTCTTGTGTGCTTCCGAGTTCTGTAGCAATGACAGGATGAATATTTGGGCTGGAGTCTTGCTCAACTGATCTATGACTGAATATTTTTGGGCTTGCACCTTTCTCCAAAGATCATCTAGACCTGTTTCAATGATGGGAGGCCTGTTGAAAGCATGTTTGCTAGACTCTGCCAAGTGTTCAGGTGTATAGACCCTTCTGGTCCTGGTCATCCCATGTGCAGCACCGGCTTCTTCTATCTTGACCTTACATTTCCTCCTTGCTTCAGCCACGCAGTCCCAAGGTACAACATTATTGTTGAAAAGCGGCGTGGTTGACACTGTCACTGTAATTGATGCGGCTATCTTTACTTCAAATGGGACAGGTGTCGTGGCAGGTGGCTTACTTCAACCTCAAACGGCACAGGTGTATCTGCAGGTGGTTCCTTTTCAAACTTGAATGGGACTGACGCAACTACCTCAACATTTCCCGACGGCTGAATCTGGACTATGATGGGATTACGGGTGACCACTGGCTTCTTTGGGTCATCACATTCTTTGATCAATCAGATTGACCCCTCTAGGTCCCATTCTTCCTCTATCTCTATCATATTGATGCTTCAACCCCTATGGTCTGGGAGCGGATTGTTGCGGACATTGGGAGTAGATTTCTTAGTCTGGATGAACTTATTATCAATTAGAGATTGGATCTTATCTTTTAGTGAGCGACATTCATCAATTGTGTGTCCTTTCATGTCGGAATGGTATGCACAAGTTTTATTTGGATTGACCCACTAGGATGGATTTTCAGGGGTTACAGCAGGGATAAGAGTAACATAACCAGTAGCTTTTAATCTTTCATACAACTAATCAATAGGTTCAGCAATGACAGTATATTTTTTGGGTGGCCTATAGTCAAAATTGGGTCGAGGTCTCAAAAAATTTTGGCGAGCAGGTGACTGGTACTGAGAAGGTTGAGAGTTGTATGTATGATAAAAAGTGTCTAGTTGGGAATATCTGGGAGAAGTAGGCTGATAGGTAGGTGGTGGAGATGGCTGATATGTGGGTGGAGGTGTTGGCTGATATGTAGGTGTGGGTGCTTGGTATGTGAGTGGGGAAGTTCGGTATTTACACCAACGGAGATTTGGGTCCCTGTGCAACCATTACCGTTCCTGCATTTTTCTTCTTGGATATACCACCAGACTGCAAGGCTTTGTTGGTGGACTACAGTGCCTCAAAATTAGTGACCATTCCACTCTTGATACTTTCTTCAATTCCTTCCTTAAGCTTGATGATGTTAGAGAATTTGTGGTTTTCAATCACCATCAGCCTCTCATAATACTGCGGGTCCTGTGGCCGGACGAAAAATTTGTTCATTTGCTCCTCATCGAGGGCAGGCCCGACCTTAGTTGCTTCATACCTCCAGCGAGTGACATGCTCGCGAAAAGTGTCAGTGGGGTTCTTCTTGAGATTCTGGATGTAGAACACATCTGGTGCATTCTCCGTATTGATCCCGAACCAGTCCATGAAGTCTGATGCCATACTTACCCAGTTGGACCACTTCTTAGGGTTTCGGCTGATGTACCAAGATAAAGCATCTCATGTGAGGCTCCTCATGAATAATTTCATGCGGATCTTCTCGTCTCTTCCTACTCCAACCAATTTATCACAATAGGTCCTTAAATGGACCCTGGGATCACCTGTACCATCGAACATCTTGAACTTAGGAGGTTTGTAACCCTCCGGTAGTTCAACATCGGGCTGTATGCAGAGATCTTCATAGTTCAACCCTTCAACTCCTTTATTTCCTTTAACGCCCTGAACTCGATTGGTCAACTTCTTACGTTCCTTGGCCAAATTCTTGATAAGCATATCTTTCTCACAGGATTCAGGTGTGTAAGCAATGTGTTGCGTGGAGTGAGGTAGATGCTCCACGTATATGGGGTTGTTTTGATGGCCGGGTGCCTGAGCATAGAGGTGGTCATTTGTGGAGATTTGTGATTTAGGGATGATCAGCGGGGTATTTCTCGGAGTGTGGAAATTGTTGTGCTAGTGCTGTAGTGGGATAGTTTGATTTTTCGGTGGAGTTGTATGGTGGTGAGTACTGGTAGGGTTCTGTTTGTTTGGGGTGTTCTGAGGAGGTATGGGATTTTGAATGTTTGGATGATTGACATCTGGAACACTAAGTGAGAAGGATAGATTTGCAAAATTAATGACATGCTCAAGCTCCCCTTGGATCTTCAACAACCTTTGCTCGAGTTGTAACATAGCATCATTCTGAACCTGAGTACCTTGATTGTGAGGAGCCTTTGTTCGTTCAACCAGCATTGTGTTTTCTTTTCTGATGTTACTCGAATCTTCCATTTTGCCTTTTCCCTTACCTTTAGGTGGACTAGGAGATGGAGAAGGTCGCCCCTGGATCTTGTGTGGTATGACAATGATGCCAGAATGCACGAACTAACCTTTGGGGAAGGGGAATAATCAAAGAAAATAAATCAAAACAATAACAAAAAGGTAGCCAAGTTAGTGTGGATCATGAGAAAAATATTGCAATATTTAAACATGTGATGACCCAAAGAGGGGTCATCTTATGTGCATCTAAATTGGACTGTGTTTCGAGGCCCGAAAGCCTCCATTAATCTCACCTCGATGTGCGTGCGCAGCCCGGGCGCATCGCCGGAAGCCTTAATGTGAAAAACTTGATTAAGAGTTAAATTGTGATAATTAATTGAATAAAATTGACTTTGGTCAACATTTTTGGTAAACGAACCCGGATCCGTAGGGAAATATGGGACTTGGGCGTATGCCCGGGATCTAATTCCGAGGACCCAAGTCCGAGAAATGAATTTTTAAAGAATTTTTTTTTTTATGAAAATATTAACGGCTTATGAAAATGAACCTTGATGTGAAACTTGTGCTGCCGGGCCCGTATTATGATTTCGGAGCCTGGAACAGGTTCAATATGTGTTATATAAGTTATTAGTGAAATTTGGTAAGAAACGAACTTGATTTGATTGGTTTCGGATCAAAATGAGGAAAATTGGAGTTAATTAAGTTTTGAGGTTTTTAAAGAATTTGAAATTTGGCTTGAAAGGTGATTTTATGTTCCCGAGGTCCGTTTGAAATTCCGATACCGGGAATAGTTCCGTTGTGTCATTTATAACATGTCTGCAAAATTTGAAGTCATTCCGAGTAGTTTAGGCCGGTTCGGCGCGTTGAAGTGAATTCTAGAATTTCAAAGTTCTTAGGTTTGATTAATTTGGTTTTGCGGTTTGATTTCGAGTTCCATTGTTGTTTTTCATGTTCCGGAAGTTCGAGCGAGTCCGTATCATGAATACAGACTTTACGGTGCTTTTGGATGGGGTCCCGAGGGGCTCGGGGGTGTTTTAGACCCCCGGGAGCTAAGTTGGAAAAAACAAAACCAGAAAATCTGCTATCTGGTTTCCTTCTCTGCGATCGCAGAAGGTGGATTGCGATCGCGGAGAAGGATTTTGCTGGGCTGTTGATTGTTCTATGCGATCGCAGCTTTCCCTTTGCGATCGCAGCTTCCCCTTTGCGATCGCAGAGGTCTGGGTTCCACACCTTCGCGATCGCAGCCCGTTTCTTGCGATCGCATAGAGTCGCGTCTGGGCCGGGTGAGTTTGTTCTTCGAGATCGCAGGACCCCTGCCGCGATTGCAGAGGTCTTGCCAGTGGTTCTTTGCGATCGCAGGACCTCTGCCGCGATCGCAGAGGTCTGGCCAGTTGGTCTTTGCGATCGTAGGCCCCTTGTCGCGATCGCAGTGAAGGAATCACTGGGTAGTGTTATAAAATACGGGACATAGCCTTGATCCTCCATTTTCATCTTCCTCTTCAAGATTTTAGAGAGCTTTTCAAGTGACCTTCCTCCACTGTTATTGAGGTAAGTAAATTCCATAGTTTTTTTAGTTTCAAACACTAATCCCTAGTTAAATTCACTACTAAGTTATCTAAAATCATAGAATTAGGTAGTAATTATAGGGTTCTTGAGGATTTTGTAATTTTCCATTTTAGGCCATGAAATCAAGTAGAAATCACACCTTAATGATCCTTAGGCTATAGGTGAGTGATCCCTTCGAGAATTTTCGGAATTTGACCATGAGAGGCTGGGGTTGGAAATTGGGAATTCTTCAAGAATGGCGATTTTATTGAATAACTAAGATGAGTTATCACATTGTACATGCATTGACGTTATTGTATATCTTTTGACTAGTTGCGAGTCCTCGGGTATAGAATT
>ML299908.1:0-28528 GCA_005239495.1 Nicotiana undulata | reverse complement strand
TATAGATGTAAGGGTATGAAGGAGAGGGGTGGGGGGGGGGGGGGGGGGGATATTACTAATCATACCGAATCTAGGGACCTCGTGCCTCATATTTCTGCAAAACAAAATAGTTAGGCCCTTATCCCCGCCAGACATGACTATTACTGACCATACCAAATCTAGGGACCTCGTGCCTCATATATCTGCATAAAGACATTTAGTTCTCCAAATAAATGCACAGAATGTGATTGCGTCCGTTGGGATTATGAAATACCCGGTAGACTTTTGGATAAGGCTGTCTTAAAGGGTTATTGTGCGGACGACACATCAACACGGCTAGGTTTTGACTATGATGCATGCACAGTACAACAGAGTAAGGTTTCTATGAGGTTTAGACTGGTACCGTTGAGCGGACAACTCATGGGGGAAGGCACAAAACAATCGACTGCACCGTTGATTGACTGGTTTTACCGCAAATAAGCCTTTTAGAATTTAGGGGTGATATAAAACAGGAAGAGCGCAACCACTCATCAAACGTTGCTATAGGATTTGTATAGGCACGAGTGGAATATGATGTTTAGCATGATTATGCAACAATAAATAAGCAATAAAAGTTGGTTGTCATGTATTTGCACGTTATGAAAGCAATAAATACAACAGTTATAATTTAAAGCGGTTACAAAGGAAACAAAAAAACATGTCAGTTTGTCCTTGGGAGAATAAATACTTGGAGAAATAAATAATTAAATTTCACATAAAGGGAAAAAGGAAAGGGTGCAAGTATTAACAAAGTAAAGACAAGTTCACAAAGCAGTTTGAAAATGGTAAAATCCTAGAATCCCCAGCAGAGTCACCATGCTGTCGCGCCCCCCTCTCTCCTCTCCTTTCAGATCGGTCAGGTTTTTTTACATTATTGGGACAACTCGTTTCCTTTTGGGAAAGGGATATATAAGGATTTGAAGAGTCTCCACCTAACGAATTAAGGTGCGTTAGGGCAACTACCAAGGGTCATTTATAACACAGATTTGGATAACCAGAGATTGGGTAAGGGCTTGAAATTACTTCAAGGTGAAGGTTTTAGGCACCCCTCAAAGTCCACAATTGTGGTTCCCGGTCAAACAAGCTTTGTGAATTTTAAACAAGTAGCACATAAGCAATGAAAGCATATAGGTAAACAAATAAAGGGTTTGGAAAGGTCCGCAGTCTAAGCACACATATGTGCTAAAGTTTAAAAGATTTGAGGTCTAAACACATGTAGGAGGTTTTTAAGGGATTTATAGCGTATGCATATATAAGGAATAGGGGAGTCCTAAGTTGTTTATCTTATAGGATCACATCAGTACAATGCCTGGTAATCACTCCTCAGGAGAGGGGCTACACGTGGCATTAGCGCACCGGTCATCATATCCATATCTACCTTTTATCCCACCCTTAGCGGTTGTTAAGCGAGTTTTATTTAATGATCCCTATGCGTGCTGTTACCCGTCCCTTATTAATGGTCCTGGAGGAAATTAGGACATCTACCTATAGGAAATTCTAGAAAGACCCCTAAGGTTAAAAGGAGAAAATACTAGGCGACATGCAAGAACAAATAGGACTTTAGTAGATAAAGGCAGAAAAAATGCAATTCAGAGGCTCAGATTTACCTCCATAGATGCACATAAACAACACGACTCAAACACAGACAAGAGGCATGTGTTAATAAATCGGATCCTTAGACATGATGCCTAAGTGAATATCAAAACACAGAAGATATGCATAGCTTTGTTTTATAAACTCATAAGCAGGGCCCTAATCAGTTTGCCTACTGATCTTAAGCCTGTTAGCCATTAAACAGTAAACACAAAAGGAACAATTTTCCAGTTTTATATAAAGGTTGATTGCCTAAGGCTTGCCTAGGCGTAGGATAATGCACAATAGTTACCAGAATTATTAATAATTCAGAAGTTGTTTACGCCTAGGAGCATGTTGTTCTAGGTGTTACAAAATTTACAGGGATTATTACTAGTTTATCTAAAACAGGATAATCAAATGTGAGACTGTCTTATGTCATTTTTCATGCATTAGTAGTTTAGCTAGGCGTTTTAAATGAGACCTTAGAGCATGGTATATATTATGCACATATAAATGCGGAATGGTTAAGACATGATCCCTAAAGGCATGATCTCTAAATGCACAAAGAGTTACTGAGTTGTTAAGCAGGATTTATGTGGCGGCAGTTTACATTATTTATCCTAAGAACAGGATTTCTAAATGATTAACATGTATAAGTTCCAATTGCGATGCTGAAACAGTACCTAAGGACATGATATCTAGTGCAAGTGACAGAACCAATAAAGGCATGATTTATAAATGCACGGAGCATGATTTATGAATGCACATGGGTAACAGCATCATGTTGATGCCGTTTATTAACCTAAGAGAAGTATTTCTAGGTGGTAATCACAAACATATATAAGTGTTGAAGCAGTAAACCTAAGGACATGATATCTACCCATTTATATTTATAATATATATAGCTACCCTTCCCGTTTCACTAGCCATCCCCCAATATTTATTTACAATAATTATTACAAACCAATATTGGATGAATTACATAAAATAGATAAAGAAAAATAAGAAGTTACACTATAGGGATCCTGAAAACAGGCCCAGATTTCCAGAACCTCAAATGCCCAAATGTTTCACAGCCTTTCTCATATCCGGGTATGTCAGAGTTCCTTGAGGACCTCAAGGGATCCCGGGCAGTGCTCACACCCATATTTCACAACCATAACTGAGTAAGTGTAGTGTGGAAGAGCCAGCTCCAATGCATCAGAGTTCAGAGGGATCTCATAGGGATCCCTATGTAGTCACACATTGGAAGGGAAGAACATAAGGACCTAAGAGTAGAGTGAGAGTGCTTGATATAGTTTTGAAAATGTTTTAGTAGGAAAACAGTGTTGACAGAGACTTAGTTGAAATAGTTTTGTAAAGAAGAGAGTTGTTTAGTAAAACAGCCTTTTGACAAGAATTGGGGTAATCAAACCACAAACACAGGGCCAAAACAGGTTCAGCAACATTCAAAGAACCAATCTTCACACAGGGGTAATTGGGGATTGGGGACAAATAGAGCATGCATGGTAAACACATAACAGACAGAAGTCCTTTGCACTTGGTGCAGGTAGTAAGACATGGATTCAGGAGTGTTAATTACAGAATCAGAGATGCATTAGGGGATTCATGGGGTTGGGGTATAGCATGAACTTCAGAATCAACACTGAATCAGGTAACTTAGGGTAACAAGAATGTTCTGCAAATATAAGTGCATATCAGAATTGGACAACAAATAAACAAGCACTCAAGGCAGGGTAGAATCACATTGAGACAAACAGTAAGCTTACAAGAACATGTTGGTCCTAAGGACGTAACATAACATGCTAGATGAACAATAATGTAAACATGTCAATTACATGTTGAACAATAAACCCATAGATAGAAACATATTAGAAACATGATAAACTGAAGTAGTAAAAGAAATATATTGGTTTGTGACTTGAATTGAAATCAGTACATACCGGTAGAGAGGTAGTGAATACAAAGTGAAGAGCAAGGGAGTATAGTAATTAGCCTTGGCTTATAGCCGACTGACTTAGAATAATAGCAAGTAACCAGAAAAAAGAGAGAGCATAAGTTTTGAGTGTGAGAGAGAGATTTTTAAACCAATGTGTTCGTGTGTTTGTGTTAATGAGAGAGCATATATATATATATATAGTCTGAAAGCTGGGTAAAAATAAGGTAAAATCAGAATCAGGCAGCAATTATGGGGACTCAGAACAAATTAGAGTGAAATCAGCACAAAGTATTCCCATAATTAAGGGAGTTAATCAAACAGTAAGTAACAAATAAGGAAAGAGACCATATATAGTTTAAGGAAATAATTCAAATAGTGCAAGTATTGAGCAGGTAATTACGCTAGTTCGTCAAATTCTAATTAAGGAAAACAGGAATCAATTAATCAATAAGTCAATCATGTAACAAGGTAAGAAAATAACTTATAGGTCAGAAAATCAGTAGAGAATATTACCCTAGAAAATCAGTAAAGGTTTTTAATCACAAGGAATTAGGGGTTCAAAAGTAAGAAAATAGCACTAATTACTACAAACTTCTGTGCATGAACGGAATAGACACAGTATAAGAGAAAGAGATAAATCAGAAACCCTTAATAACGTAAACATCACAGAGAATTATGCATTCATTTAGAAAATAGTACCGAGTAGAAGAAACTACCGCAAGTTTTCGTCAATAAACAAAATAACCATAATATAAGTACGAGAAGCAAAGTCAGAAACCCTAATAAGCACAGTAGGGTAAAAATCACATAAAACCAGAGATGCAACTAGAACATAGTACTGATTAGGGGAAATTGCCACAAATTTATATTGATAAACAGAATAAACATAAGACAGGAAGGAGAAGCAAACTCAGAAACCCGAATGAGAATAACGGGGTATAAATCACATGAAACCATAACATATTCATGAATAACAGACATGCGAACAAATTGGAAGAACAAATAAGCATGAACAATTCTTAGAACCCAAGATTAAGACTAAAGGACTTAGGGTTTTCAATATAATGAATCAGATAAAAAGAAAAAACTGAAATAACCGTTTAAACTTTAGTAAAAATCATATAATAATACAGAAAATCAGAGGGAAATCCATTTTGAAAAGGGGTTGAGAAACCCTAGTTTTGAAGACGAAGAAATTTTTTTTGAAAAATCAGAGAGATTCTCAAGAAAACTGTAAAGATTAACTCAAAACATACTCAGATTTGTTTCAGATCTGAAGAGTCCAGAGATGAGTTAGGGTTTCAGAGAGAGATAACCCCGAGATAGAAAGATTCTGGCTTAGAAGCCATGGATCTAGCCGGTAAAATAGAAGGTCTTACTCGGACGGCCAAGGGTGGCCTGAGAACGTCATGAAAAGGCCATTGGATGGGAAGAACATAAGGACCTAAGAGTAGAGTGAGAGTGCTTGATATAGTTTTGAAAATGTTTTAGTAGGAAAACAGTGTTGACAGAGACTTAGTTGAAATAGTTTTGTAAAGAAGAGAGTTGTTTAGTAAAACAACATTTTGACAAGAATTGGGGTAATCAAACCACAAACACAGGGCCAAAACAGGTTCAGCAACATTAAAGAATCAATCTTCACACAGGGGTAATTGGGGATTGGGACAAATAGAGCATGCATGGTAAACACATAACAGACAGAAGTCCTTTTCACTTGGTGCAGGTAGTAAGACATGGATTCAGGAGTGTTAATTACAGAATCAGAGATGCATTAGGGGATTCATGGGGTTGGGGTATAGCATGAACTTCAGATTCAACACAGAATCAGGTAACTTAGGGTAACAAGAATGTTCTGCAAATATAAGTACATATCAGAATTGGACAACAAATAAACAAGCACTCAAGGCAGGGTAGAATCACATTAAGACAAACAATAAGCTTACAAGAACATGTTGGTCCTAAGGACGTAACATAACATGCTAGATGAACAATAATGTAAACATGTCAATTACATGTTGAACAACAAATCCATAGATAGAAACATATTAGAAACATGATAAACTGAAGTAGTAAAAGAAATATATTGGTTTGTAACTTGAATTGAAATCAGCACATATCGGTAGAGAGGTAGTGAACACAAAGTGAAGAGCAAGGGAGTATAGTAATCAGCCTTGGCTTACAGCCGACTGACTTAGAACAATAGCAAGTAACCAGAGAAAAGAGAGAGAAGAAAGTTTTGAGTGTGAGAGAGAGATTTTTAAACCAATGTGTTCGTGTGTTTGTGTTAATGGGAGAGCATATATATATATATATATATATATATATATATATAGTCTGAAAGCTGGGTAAAAATAAGGTAAAATCAGAATCAGGCAACAATTATGGGGACTCAGAACCAATCAGAGTGAAATCAGCACAAAGTATTCGCATAATTAAGGGAGTTAATCAAACGGTAAGTAACAAATAAGGAAAGAGACCATATATAGTTTAAGGAAATAATTCAAATAGTGCAAGTATAGAGCAGGTAATTACGCTAGTTCGTCAAATTCTAATCAAGGAAAACAGGAATCAATTAATCAGTAAGTCAATCATGTAACAAGGTAAGAAAATAACTTATAGGTCAGAAAATCAGTAGAGAATATTACCCTAGAAAATAAGTAAAGGTTTTTAATCACAAGGAATTAGGGATTCAAAAGTAAGAAAATAGCACTAATTACTACAAACTTCTATGCATGAACGGAATAGACACAGTATAAGAGAAAGAGATAAATCAGAAACCCTTAATAACGTAAACATCACAGAGAATTATGGATTCATCTAGAAAATAGTACCGAGTAGAAGAAATTACCGCAAGTTTTCGTCAATAAACAAAATAATCATAATATAAGTACGAGAAGCAAAGTCAGAAACCCTAATAAGCATAGTAGGGTAAAAATCACATAAACCCAGAGATTCAACTAGAACATAGTACTGATTAGGGGAAATTGCCACAAATTTATGTTGATAAACAGAATAAACATAAGACAGGAAGGAGAAGCAAACTCAGAAGCCCTAATGAGAATAACGGGGTATAAATCACATGAAACCATAACATATTCATGAATAACAGAAATGCGAACAAATTGGAAGAACAAATAAGCATGAACAATTCTCAGAACCCAAGATTAAGACTAAAGGACTTAGGGTTTTCAGCATAATGAATCAGATAAAAAGGAAAAACTGAAATAACCGTTTAAACATAGTAAAAATCATAGAATAATACTGAAAATTAGAGGGAAAGCCATTTTGAAAAGGGGTTGAGAAACCCTAGTTTGAAGACGAAGAAGAATTTTTGAAAAATCAGAGAGATTCTCAAGAAACTGTAAAGATTAACTCAAAACATACTCAGATTTGTTTCAGATCTGAAGAGTCAAGAGATGAGTTAGGGTTTCAGAGAGAGATAACCCCGAGATAGAGAGATTCTGCCTTAGAAGCCATGGATCTAGCCGGTAAAATAGAAGGTCTTACTCGGACGGCCAAGGGTGGCCTGAGAACGTCATGAAAATGTCTTAATATAGGTAAGTGTGTATCTGGTCCGTTGATAAAAAATGATCAACGGTCCAGATTAAATGGGAATTGGGTCGGATAGGATAGTGGATTGGGTCAGGGGTGTTTGGGTTGATTTAATTGGATTTGAGGCTGATTTAATTAGGCTACAATTGAATTAAAAATAGGCTATTTGTTAAATACCCAATGCAAATTAATTAAATAATTTACAAAATAGCTAGTAATTATAAAAAATGAATTTTATGCATAGATAATAGTTTAAAATGATTATTTAGTATTTAAAATACAAATGGCTAATTTCTGGTAAGAAATAGTACCAAATCATACGCTTGGGTTTTAATTGCAAAGTCATTGCAATTATAGCCAAAAGATGCCAATTTGGCTAATTATAAAATAATTATGCCTTAATAGGACCAAAAACAATAAAATTAAATCAAGAAATGCTTTTGAAACAACTTGTGATGCTATTTTGTAATTATTTATTGAAAATAAAATGCTGGACAAATTGATTAAAATATAGGAAAATTATGGAAAAATACCAATCGTTGTTAATGCATGATTTTGAAGGTATATATGCAATTTAAAATATTTTTTGGGAAAAATTGGGTATCAACAGCTGCCCCTCTTTTCCTGGAAAGGATGAAAGAGTTGTCGGGTAAAGATAGAATGGCCAATTTAGACCGAGCGAAACGGTTTGAGAGATTTAGGCCGCACCCTGGCTTCGGAGCTGCCTACATATCCCTGGTTTTGCAAGAATCAGGACATATGTAGTTCCGGATTCATCGGCGAAGTATTCCGGTGAGGTCATTGAAAGAACGAACGCAACATCTAGGGAAGGGCGAACGAGCGGTTTGCGGGATATCGGGTTTGGATATGGTTGGGAGAACTGGAGCGGGATCTCTCCTGCTGGGATAGTCGTTGCTCGCCAGGTTACCTGGGAAGAAGAGTACTACAAGCATATATTGTGCGTAAATTTAAACATGATGCAGGTTCCCGTTGGACTATGAAAGCTGTCTTCGGACGGTTAGGGATGACGTCCTCAGACCATGATGTCCTGGGCCATGAATTGTTTGATGAGAGATTCCCAGGCCATGAAATGATATTCTCGACCCATGAAAATGGTGCCTCCGAACTATGACCTTTGAATAATGATATAAAAATTTGAGAGATCCTCAGGCCATGACATGGTGTCTTCCGGCTATGAGGATGATGTTGTTAGACTATGACGCCTTGGAAAGATTGGCGATATTTCAGCCCATGAAATGCAATAATATGAGGCTGACAAGAAATAGCTTGGTCTCGTGAATTGAAGGGCAGAGCTTAGCCCAAAAGAGAAGCGAAGTACATAATTCTTGAGAGATGGCGCTTAGTCTCGGTGAAAAAGTAAATTGGAGGTAGGGCTTAGCCTCATGCAAGTAGGGAGGTAGAGCTTAACCTCATGCAGATAGGAAGGCAGCAATTAGCCTTATGCTGATGAAGGCAGAGATTAGCCTTATGCGAATGGAGGTAGAGCTTAACCTCATGCAGATAATAAGGCATCGAGTAGCCTTACACAAATGAAGGCATAGATTATCCTCGTGCAGATAGGAAGGCAGAGATTAGCCTTATGCGAATAGAGGTAGAGATTAACATCATGCAGATAGGAAGGCAGAGAGTAGCCTTATGCAAGGGGAAGACAGAGATTAGCCTTATGCAAAATGGAATGAAGAGATTAGCCTTATGCAAATAAGAAGGCAGAGAGCAGCCTTATGCAAGGGGAAGGCAGAGATTAGCCTTATGCAATATGGAAGGAAGAGATTAGTCTTATGCAAGGGGAATGCATAGATTAGCCTTATGCAAAATGGAGGTAGAGCTTAACCTCATGCAAATAAGAAGGCAGAGATTAGCCTTATGCAGAAAAAATAAATAGCAGATGCTAGTAGGATTTCTTAGCTGGTAGTAGATTGTGGTATCGCAATTGTTGTGAGAATTGTGGCAACGGAGCATGTTATCCTTTGTGCTGATAGCAAATGTCGGCAAGTGTGATGGTTTCGAGCATTGTCACTTTGAACATGTTCGTTTTTTGTGCGGATAGTAAACTTTGGCATTTGCAACTGTGTTGGGATTTTGTGATTTCTCAGCGTGCCTATTCTTTGTTCCTGCGTCCAAAGAAAAATTGTAAGTTCTGTAGATGGGGAAGGTTGGTTCGTACCCCCGCTGGCTTTGCTTGACTCGCCTTGCTAGGTCTGGTGATCCTGCTTATATCATCGGGGTAGCGTTTGCTAAACAGAGCTATTTTTTTAAAGCAAGGACGCATGCTTTTGTAATGACATAGTATAAAAATATATTTTAAACAATTTAGATAAATTGATGACCGTGACACGGTTCAAGACATTGTAACCTCTCGTGCTACGGAATTTTGAGGGTCCTCCTCAAAATTCTACCCCAGTTAGATGGGTTGACGTCTATGACTGTTGTACATGCTGCGATCGGCTGAACTTGCTTCGGAATTTTGAGGTTTCTCCTCAAAATTCTTCCTCAGTTTCCATTTGCGGGGTAAATGAGTTTTTTATTGAATTGTGACCGAACCCATAGGGATGCCTACGTATCCCGTCTTAAATGGGAGTCAGGTCGAGCGTAGTTCATTTTACATCATTTGGGAAAAGCATAAAGAATTACACATAGTATCGCTTGACTGCATCGGAATTGATTGGTTTTGGCCAGACTTCTCTGTCCATTTCTGCAAGTATAAGAGCTCCTCCTGTCAGTACTCTGTGAACCATGTATAGACCTTGCTAGTTGGGGGGGAACTTCCCTCTGGCTTCATCTTGATGTGGAAAGATCTTCTTTACCACCAGCTGCCCTAGTGTGAACTGAATTGGCCTGACTCTTTTGTTGAAGGCTCTGGTCATTCTGCTTTGATAAAGCTGTCCCTGACATGTTGCATTTATTCTTTTCCCGTCTATGAGGGTCTATTGCTCGTAAAGCCTTTTGATCCATCCTGCATCGCTGAGCTCAGCTTCTTGTATGATTCTTGAGGAAGGGATCTCCACTTCAGCAGGAATAACAACTTCCGTACCATAAACAAGCATATAAAGAGTCGCCCCAGTTGATGTACGGACTGTGGTGTGGTATCCCAGTAAAGCAAATGATAGCTTTTCGTGCCATTTTCTGTGTTTTGCTATCATGTTTCTCAATATCTTCTTCATGTTCTTGTTGGCGGCTTCTACAGCGCCATTCATTTGAGGTCTATAGGCTGTGGTGTTCCTGTACTTGATTTTGAAAGTCTCGCACATGGCTTTCATTAGATCACTATTGATATTGGAGTTTTCGTCAATAAGCAAAATAATCATAATATATGCAGGAGAAGCAAACTCTGAAACCCTAATAAGCACAGTAGGGTAAAAATCACATAAAATCAGGGATTCAACTAGAACACAGTACTGATTAGGGGAAATTTCCACAAGTTTCTGTTGATAAACAGAATAAACATAAGACAGGAAGGAGAAGCAAACTCAGAAACTCTAATGAGCATAACGAGGTAGAAATCACAAGAAAACCAGAACATATTCATGAATAGCAGACATGCGAACAAATTAGAAGAACAAATAAGCAAGAACAATTCTCAGAACCCAAGATTAAGACCAAAGGACTTAGGGTTTTCAACATAATGAATCATATAAAAAGGAAAAACTGAAATAACAATTTAAACATAGTAAAAATAATAGAATAATAATGAAAATCAGAGGGAAAGCCATTTTGAAAGGGGTTGAGAAACCCTAGTTTTGAAGACAAAGAAGCGTTTTTATTGAAAAATCAGAGAGATTCTCAAGAAAACAGTAAAGATAACTCAAAATATACTAAGATCTGTTGCAGATCTGAAGAGTCAAGAGATGAGTTAGGGTTTCAGAGAGAGATAACCTAGAGATAGAGAGATTCCTGCTTAGAAGCCTTGGATCTAGCCGGAAAAATAGAAGGTCTTACTCGGATGACCAAGGGTGGCCTGAGAACGTCATGAAAAGGCCATGGGTGTGAGTTGAACAACCTCTGGTCCCCTTGAGGACCTCAGGGTAGTAAGGATCCGACATGTGAGGGAGCCATGGGGGCTAGGGATGGTGGTGGAATCACCATTGTTACCGGCGAGCAGGCCGGTGAGAGGAGATTAGGGTTTAGCAGAGAGAGTTTGAGAGACGATAGGAGAGTGTAACGGCGGAGAAGAAGAGAGAATGATGGGGGAAGAGGGTAGGTCTTTAGGTTAATGGTAAGGGTGTATCTGGTCTGTTGATAAAAAAATGATCAACGGTCCAGATTAAATGGGAATTGGGTCGGGTAGGATAGTGGATTGGGATTGGGGTGTTTGGGCCGATTTAATTAGGCCACAATTGAATTAAAAATAGGCTATTAGTTAAATACCCAATGAAAATTAATTAAATAATTTACAAATTAGCTAACAATTATAAAATATAAATTTCATGCATAGATAATAGTTTTAAAATGATTATTTAGTATTTAAAATACAAATGACTAATTTCTGGTAAGAAATAGTACCAAATCATACACTTGGGCTATAATTGCAAATTCATTGCAATTATCGCAAAAATATGCCAATTTGGCTAATTATGAAATAATTTGTCCTTAATAGGACCATAAACAATAAATTAAATCAAGAAATTCTTTTGAAACCACTTGTGATGTAATTTTTTAATTATTTATTGGAAATAAAATGCTGGACAAATTGATTAAAATATAGGAAAATTATGGAAAAATACATATCGTTGTTAATGCATGATTTTGAAGGTATATATGCAATTTAAAATATTTTTTTGGGAAAAATTGGGTATCAACACCCGTTAATACCGGAGGGTCTAAATTAATGAAGTCACGAACCCTCGCACTGACGGACCTTCTGCATGACCAATACCTACTTCCTGACGCCGAGCCTGCGCGACTACTAATCGGGTTAATAGTTGAATAACATCTCTCATCTCCTGACTCGGTGCATGCGGCTGAGGAGCTGGACGTATAGGGGCGGGCGCTAGAGCTGGTGCGCCTCGAAACTCTTCTGAAAAAGGCAAGCATGTGAAGTTTGAGATGGAATCTCACTATGACACTCTCCCCGAGACCTGGTAACTCTTGGCACTCGGCTAGTAGTCTCACCATCACAGACTTTCCTTTCTGTGTGGCTGTAGTCTTTGGAGGCACTGCTGAAAATATAGCATATCGTTAGGAACATGAATTCTTATATCGCACGATCTAAGACAAAAAGAGAGGACAACATCCTATATGTCCAGTAGCCTCTTGTTTATAAGTGTGGTGCACAACATACCCATAAACAAGACTCTACTAGGCACGGTCTGTAGACAACCCTAGGACAGAACTGCTTTGATACCACTTTTGTCACGACCCAAACCGATGGGCCGCGACAGGTGCCTGAGTCCTACCTGTCAAACACCCTTAAGCATGCGTCTAAGATATAAACCTAAATAACATCAGCTGAATTACGAAAATGACATACATGAAGGAAACCTGCCAAAAAGGAATATGTTCGTATACATGCAGAATACAGTGGGCGAGCCGGCAAGGCTATTATAGACAACTATACACCCCAAAACTGAAAGCCGACAAGGCCACATACTATCCAACTGTACAAAATTATCTACAGACCTCTAATAGAAAGATAACTGTATAAAGACGGGATTGAGTCACGTCATACCCATACATATAAAAACATATCATACCAAAATCAAAAGCAGCTGCGGATCAAGTGGACCATGCCAACTCTCGCTGATCAAGGATCCTGAGAAAGGGGACCGTCGACTTGCCTACCTGCACCTGCGGGCATGAAACGCAGGCCCCTGGAAATAGGGCATTAGTACGAATAATGTACTGAGTATGTAAGGCATGAAAATTCGTACATAAGAGACATAGAGGAAATATGGAATAAAGAAATCCATCTGTAAATCTGAATAACTTTATAAATCCTAAAACATTTATAATGTCATGCACGTGCATATAAATGTCGTGTCATGCATAGTTATAGATGTACATGATATCATCAAGCCTCTGAGGGCATCCCATCATATCGTCTCGGCCATTGTGGGAAACATCATCAACATATACCAGCTGATCAGGTGGTGGTGTGTATATAACGCCGTAACCTTTTTCCATATCCCATATACATATATTTACATATATACGTGTATATAACGTCATCTGGTCATGGGTCAATGCACATGTATAAATGAGTGAAATGCATGAAAGATACGTAATAATCTCAATATTCCTTCAAGATAAACTTTTTCAACTGCGTATTATTTTGAGACCCATGAACAGAAGATAATAATAATTCACATGGGGAACCAATAATATAGACATCCCTAGTATTTCTATGAATACAGTAATTTATGGAAACTGTGTGTTTTCTCGTTTCTTCTGTATAATTTGGACCATGCCAAAATAAAGAAGGGGTGACCTTAATATACCTGGAGTAGGAAAAACTCCGTATAATATTCTTGGCAAAGATTGCACCGTACTCTTTTAGAACTGGAAAATTTGGATGGAATTAAGCTTCTGCTTCTTTTCAATGAATTTTAAGCTTCTACTTCTTTGAAGTATTGAATTTTAAGCTTCTGTTTTGAAATATCAAACCAAGAAAGGATAGGTTTTGCTTTAGAATTATTAACATTTTTGGTTCTCTTTTTTGTCCAGTATGGAAAATGTAACAAGACTTGTTATAGTTCTTGTTTTGTTAACATTAAATTCCCATTTAACCTTAGGTAGCCACCTAGGCATAAATGACTAAGAGTCATTCTTAGTCTTGTGGATTTGTGCCACGTTTTTGGAGTGTAACTTATTAATTTTTTATCCACTTATCAGTTAACTGGGTAATGTCCTGTTACTTGGTAATTAACCAATTACCCGCATAATTTTAAAAATTGCCTCAAATTACTTAAAATTCTACTTATTTTTAATATACTTTATATATAATTTATACATTATACTACCGTAGTCATATGGTACCTTGCATGGTACTAGTTCATAATTATCGGGTATTATCGTTCGACCCGTATTTTATTCCAAATTGGCCACTTTAAACGAAACTTGTTTTCTTTAATTCGTGTACCCTTTATCCTTCATGACACTTACTTCTCGCTTGTTATAAATAGCGTAAATACGTTAACCTCGAGATAATCTTATCCCCGAGTCTACGTCGATTAACTGAAGATAAAACTTTTAACGTACGAAAACGCGAGATGTAACATCCCTCCCCCCTTAGAAACAATCGTCCTCGAATGTTTTAACTCTCAGGGATCTATATAACCTTGGCAGAGCCGCGTTTGTAACAATGCTACTATCAACTCTTCCCATAGAAACTCAATAATTTAACGCCACATAGGATCATAATCATCAATAACGACAATGGCCTCACACGACCAATGACAATAACTAACACAAGAACCCGTACACGTACCTTAAGGTTATGACGTCTCAGTCGGACCCTTCTCTTGAGGAGGAAATAAGTAGGGATATCTAGACTTCATGTCTTTCTCGGCCTCCCAAGTCATTTCTTTCACATTGTTGTTTCTCCAAAGTACTTTCACGGAGGCTACATCCTTATTTCGTAGCTTGCGGATTTGTGAATCTAGGACAGCAACCTGAACTTCCTCGTATGATAAGTCCTTTGTAATCTGTACATCATCCGTGGACAGACTCCAATTCCGAGGAATTCTAACTCATAAGCTACTTGGCCCACTCTCCGAATGATCCTATAAGGCCCAACATACCGTGGGCTAAGTTTGCCTTTCTTGCCAAACCTCATCACACCCTTCATAGGTGACACCTTTAAGAATACCCATTCATTAACCTTGAACTCTAAATCTCGTCGCCGCATATCAGAATATGACTTCTGACAACTCTAAGCTATCAACAGTCGATCCCGAATAAGCTTTACTTTTTCTGTGGCTTGCTGAACCAGGTCTGGACCATGTAACCTAGATTCTCCAACATCAAACCACCCTATAGGTAACCTACACTTCCATCCGTAGAGAGCTTCGTATGGAACCATCTGAATACTGGAATGATAGCTATTATTATATGCAAACTCATAAGCGGCAGATGAACATCCCAGCTACCTTTGAAGTCTATCACACAAGCTCGTAACATATCCTCCAGTGTCTGAATAGTACGCTCAGCCTGTCTGTCGGTCTTGGGATGAAATGTTGTACTAAGACTTACTCGAGTCCCCAATCCGTTATTGAAGGACCTCCAGAAGTTAGCTATAAATTGAGCTCCTCTATCTAAAATAATAGATACAGGGACACCATGTAGTCGTACTATCTCCTTAATACAAAACCTTGCATAATCCTATGAGGAATATGTAGCTCCGACGGGCCGAAAATGGGCTGACTTTGTAATCCTATCAACAATCACCCATATTTAATAAAACTTATGTTGGGTACGAGATAAGCCCACGATGAAATCCATATTGATTACTTCCCATTTCCAAGTTGGGATTTCCATAGCCTGCAATAACCCACCGGGTTTCTGATGCTCAATCTTAACCTACTGTCAGTTAGGACACTGAGCAACAAACTCCGCTATATTCTTTTTTGTTCCGTCCCACCAATACACTTCCCTGATATCATGATACATCTTTGTCTCTCCGGGATGGACAAAATAACGAGAATAGTGAGTTTC
The DNA here is from genome assembly GCA_005239495.1 of Nicotiana undulata. Taxonomy (NCBI): domain Eukaryota; kingdom Viridiplantae; phylum Streptophyta; class Magnoliopsida; order Solanales; family Solanaceae; genus Nicotiana; species Nicotiana undulata. The sequence goes on along the minus strand of ML299908.1, from coordinate 12,774 downwards.
TCCCATAACTCGCAGACGCAACCCTGCAATATTTAGGACACATAAACGTCCTCGATATCTGAGTACCCCATCTTCTGTAATTTCAAACGGTGTCTTCTCCTTCTAAGGGGTGGTATCACTATAATGAACTAACACATGATCCTCGTATTGGCGTTCCTTTACTTCCATTACTAATGAGGATATTGTTGTATCCTGAATAGTAACTCCCATATCACCTGAGTCCAGTAACCGAACTCCAAGATTAGCTAGTTGATGAACCTCATGGGCTAGTCCCTTTTTTTTGCCTGTAAATATGACAAGCTACCTATCGATCTACGGCTGAGGGCGTCATTTACCACGTTCGTCTTCCCCGGATGGTAAAAATCTCAACGTCATAGTCTTTAAGTATCTCCAACCATCTCCTTTGACGTAAATTTAATTCTTTTTGCTTGAAGATGTACTGGAGGCTCTTATGATCCGTATATATATCAACTAAATGCTATACAGGTAGTGCCTCCACATCTTTAGTGCATGAATCACCACATGTAACTCTAAATGGTGGGTCAGGTAGTTCTTCTTGTGCTTTCTTAGGTGTCTAGAAGCATAAGCTACAACCTTAGCATGTTGCATCAGCACACAACCCAATCCAATGCCTGAAGCGTCACAATAGATCACATAACCATTGGTCCCTTCTGGGAGCGTTAGAACCGGTGCTGAAGTTAATTTGTCCTTTAAATACTGGAAACTCCGTTCACAAGCGTCAGTCCATTTAAACTTTGCTCCCTTCTGAGTCAACTTTGCTAAAGGTGCCGAAAGAGAAGAAAATCCTTCCACAAATCTCTTGTAATAACCTGGCAAACCGAGAAAGCTATGAACCTCCGTCGGTGTTTTGGGTCTAGGTCAAGTCTTTACTGCCTTAATCTTTTTTGTATCCACCCGGATGCCTTCACCCAAAATGATATGCCCAAGGAAAGCTACAAAATTCAACCAAAATTCACATTTAGAAAATTTTGCATACAACTTCCCTTTTTGTAGAGTTCTGAGCACAGTACGCAAATGACTTGCATGGTCATCCTCTGAACGATAATACTCCAATATATCATCGATAAATACAATTACGAACAGATCTAAAAAGGGTCTGAACACACGGTTCATCAAATCCATGAATACTGTTGGGGGCATTGGTCAAACCGAACGACATAACACGAAATTCAAAGTGCCAATATTTGGTCCTAAATGTTGTCTTCAGAATATCTTCATCCTTAACCCTTACCTGATGGTACCCGGACCTCAAGTCTTTTTGAAAAACACTTCGCACCTTGCAACTGATCAAATAAATCGTCAATCTTCTGGAGCGGGTACTTATTCTTGATATTTACCTTATTCAGTTGTCTATAATAAATACACATCCGTAAGGAACCATCTTTCTTCCTCACAAATAACACAGGTGCCTCCGACGGTTATGTACTAGGCCTGATAAAGCTTTTTTCAAGCAAGTCCTTTAGTTTTTCCTTTAACTCTTTCAGTTCTGTGAGGGCCATTATATATGGAGGAATGGATATTGGATGAGTATCTGGTAGTAGGTATAGCAAACTCAATTTCTCGCTCTGGCAGAAGACCTGGAAGCTCATCGGGAAAAATATGGGGAAACTCATTAACCATAGGATGGACTGAATGGTGGGTGACTCTACTTCTATATCCTGAACCCGAACTAAGTGATAAATATAACCCTTACTGATCATATTCATTGCCTTGAGATAGGAAATAAATCTACCTCTCGGCGACGCCGTATTACCTTTCCACTCCAAAACAGGCTCCCCTGGAAATTAAAATCAGATTATCTTTGATCTACAATCAATGTTGGCATAAAAAGAAGCCAACCAATCCATACCCATTATAACATAAAATTCTACCATATCTAACTCGATTAGGTTTGGACGGTAGATCGACCATGAACTACTATTATACAACCCATGTATACTCGTTTAGCTATCACTGAGTCCCCGATAGGTGTAGACACCTCAAAAGGTTTAACCAATTCAGGTTTTATTTCAAACTTACTAGTAACCAACGGGGTAACGTATGATAAGGTGGAACTTGGGTCAATCAGTCCATATACATCATATGAAGAGACTGATAATACACCTGTAGCAACATCAAGCGATGACTCCTGGTCCTATCGTCCTGCCAATGCATAAATACACTTCTGAGGATTGCTCGAGCTAGATGCTCCGCCTCTACCTCTACCACGACTCATTGGTACTTATGGACCTTGCCCGGGGGGCATACTGATGATGACGAACCAGCTACAGATCCCGTTGGCGGAGCTACGCTTGCATCACCTCTCATCGGACAATCCCTCATAACGGAGCCCGGATAACCACAAGTATAACAAATACCTAATCCCATACGACACTGCCCGGTATGCTTCTTACCACATTGAGCACATCGTGGCAAGGGAGGCCTCATCTGACTTGACTCACCCCTATACTAAGAACCTTAGGCCCTGAAATTCTGACCAGACCCTGAATATGTAGAACGATCAAATCTCTTACCGCCAAACTGAGAGGGCACACTAGCCAATGGTTGGGCTGGATACCTCGGGTACTGTTGCCTTTGACCACCTCGAAAATCACGAGAAGGACACGAAGAGCTCGCCCTCTTATTCTGAGCCCTACCATGCTCACGATCGACCCTCTGTTTCTGCTTACGCTTTTCTACACCCTAAGAATATGCTTGAATACGAGAAATATCCATGTCTGGCGGAAGCGAGACTAACATACAATCGTTAAGAAAGTGAGGCTCTAATCCTATCACGAACCGATGAACCCGATCCTCCATCTTAGACACAATAGTGGGTGAATACCTAGCCAACGAATCAAACTGAAGACTGTACTCCCCTACGCTCATGTTACCCTAACGAAGAGTCAAGAACCTATCAACCCGGGCCCGTCTAAGATCTGGTGGCAGATAATGACGAAGAAAAGCTTTTGTAAACTCTTTCCATACTGTTGGAGGGGCATCCTCACCTCCGGATAATTCCTAAGACTCGTACCAATTAACTGCAACATCTCGGAGTCTATAGGAAGGGTGCTCAACTTACTCAGTCGCAGTGGCCTTTATTACCCTTAACGTCCTCTGCATTCTATCAATAAATACCTGAGGGTCCTCGTTTGGATCTGCCCCCGTGAATACCGGAGGGTCTAAATTAATAAAGTCACGAACCCTCTCCCTGAGGGACCTATCTGCATGGTCAATACCTACTTCCTGACGCCGAGCCTGCGTGGCTACTAATCGGGTTAATAGCTGAATAACATCTTTTATCTCATGACTCGGTGCATCCGGCTGAGGAGCTGGACGTACAGGGGCGGGCGCCGGAGCTGGTGCCCCTTGAAACTCTTCTGAAAAAGGTGGGGTATGTGAAGTCTGAGATGGAATCTCACTATGAGACTCTCCCCAAGCCCTGGTAACTCGTGGCGCTCGACTAGTAGTCTCACCAGCCACAGACGTTCCTTTCTTGGCGGCTGTAGTCTTTGGAGGCATTGCTGAAAATTTAGCATATCGTTAGGAACATGAATTCTTATATCGCACGATCTAAGACAAAAAGAGAGGACAACATCTTATATGTATCGTAGCCTCCTATTTATAAGTGTGGTGCACAACACACCCATAAACAAGACTCTACTAGACACGGTATGTAGACAACCCTATGACAGAACTGCTTTGATACCACTTTTGTCACGACCCAAACCGATGGGCCACGACGGGTGCCTGTGTCCTACCTGTCAAACACCCCTAAGCATGCGTCTAAGATATATACCTGAATAACATCTGCTGAATTACGAGAATATCATACATGAAGGAAACCTGCCAAAAAGGCATATGTTCGTATACATGCAGAATATAGTGGGCGAGCCGGCAAAATTGCTATAGACAAATATACATCCCAAAACTGAATGCCGACAAGGCCACATACTATCCAACTGTACATAACTGTCTACAGACCTCTAAAAGAAAGATAACTGTATAAAGACGAGACTGACCCACGTCATACCCAAAAATATACAAACATATCGTACCAAAATCAAAAGCAGTTCCGGATCAAGTGGAGCACGCCATCTCTCGCTGATCAAGTATCCTAAGAAGGGGGACCGTCGACTTGCCTACCTGCACCTGCGGGCATGAAACGCATGCTCGGGGAAATAGGGAGTTAGTACAAATAATGTACTGAGTATGTAAGGCATGAAAATCCGTACATAAGAGACATAGAGGAAATATGGAATAAAGAAATCCATCTGTAAATCTGAATAACTTTATAAATCCTGAAACATTTACAATATCATGCACATGCATATAAATGTCGTGTCATGCATAGGTATAGATGTACATACTATCATCAAGCCTTTGAGGGCATCCCATCATATCGTCTCGGCCACTGTGGGCAACATCATCAACATATACCAGCTAATCAGGTGGTGTTGTGTATACAACGTCGTAACCTTTTCCCATATCCCATAATACATATATTTACATATATACGCGCATGTAACGTCATCTAGTCATGGGTCAATGCACATGTATAAATGAGTGAATTGCATGAAAAATACATAATAATCTCAATATTCCTTCCGGATAAACTTTTTCAACTGCGTATTATTCTGAGACCCATGAACAGAAGATAATAATAATTCACATGGGGAATCAAGAATATAGACATCCCTAGTATTTATATGAATAGAGTAATTTATGGAAACTGTGCGCTTACTCGTTTCTTCTGTATAATTTGGACCATGCCAAAATAAAGGAAGGATATCCTTAACATAACTGGAGTAGGGAAAACACCGTCTAATAATCTTCACGAAGATTGTACCGTACTCTTTTAGAACCGCAAAATTTGGATGGAATTAAGCTTCTGCTTCATTGAAGTATTGAACGAACTTTAAGCTTCTGCTTCTTTGAAGTATTGAATTTTAAGCTTCTATTCTTGAAATATCAAACCAAGAAAGGATAGGTTTTGCTTTAGAATTATTAACGTTTTTGGTTCTCTTTTTTGTCCAGTATGAAAAATGTAACAAGACTTGTTATACGTCTTCTTTTGTTAACATTAAATTCCCATTTAACCTTAGGTAACTACCTAGGCATAAATGACTTAGAGTCATTCTTAGTCTTGTGGCTTTGTGCCACGTTTTTGGAGTGTAACTTATTAATTTTTTATCTACTCATTAGTTAACTGGGTAATGTCCCATTACCCGATAATTAACCAATTACCCACATAATTTTAAGAATTGCCTCAATTTACTCAAAGTTTTACTTATTTTTAATATACTTTATACATTATACTACTGTGGTCATATGGTACCTTTGCATGGTACTAGTTCATAATTATCGGGTAGTATCGGTCGACCTGTATTTTATTCCAAATTGGCCACTTTCAACGAAACTTATTTTCTCTAATTCGTGTACCATTTATCCTTCATGACACTTACTTCTCGCTTGTTATAAATAGCGCAAATACGTTAACCTCAAGATAATCTTATCCCCAAGTCTACATCGATTAACTGAAGACGAAACTTTTAACGTACGAAAACGCGAGATGTAACAGTATGCTTGATATATGTTAGGTCTTCGGCAGAAATATGTGTAATTAGACGTGTAAGCTTCTTGATAAAGATCCTTAAGGCAAAAATATCTATCCACCCATATGGTAAAAAGCAACGAGAGAATCAGAAGCTACACGTTTTAACAAGAAAGAAGCAAGGTGAAGAAGGGTACGAGGTACCCAGTTAGTGAAGATGATCATTACCTACAATTCAGGATGGATTTTTTGCGTTAGTTGATATTTCCGAAGGATATATTGCAAATATGCTAATAGATCTCCTTGCGAGACACCTAGAAGGTGCACTCTAGAATAGTATAGTAAGATATCCATACTAGAATGTTCAGAAAAAAAAGAAGTTACAAATATAGGCACTGGAAGCCTGGAAAGGATAACTATTACCTTAGTATGGCTCCCGTCCCTAGTAAAGAGAGAATTTTAGGCAACCCGAAGAGCCAATTGAGGGAGCAAGGAGAGCTAAAAGCAAAAGAATGTCTTGTTGTAGTTTTCAGAATAAAGTGATAGACATAAATATTATAAGGGAAATAAGAAGAGAGCTAATAAAGCATTATGAGTAAGATGTGATACATGGATGACAACAGTAGATCAAGAAAAAAATTACAATATTACGGAGCCTATAATCAAGTGAAGGGAAAGACGAGAGGTGGCAGGCCTTGAGACAAGAAAAAAGTATAGACCATAAAGTCATATCCTTATTTCGAGAAATAAGCTTGTGACTCCATCGTGACAACCAGAAGGAAATGTTAGACTCTAGAGTAATAGAAATCAGTATGGGCTAGTGAACAAGATAAACTTAACATGAATTAGGGACTTAGTGATTTGATAATAGTCGGTATTGTGAAAATTTCTGATATCATTCCGGAAATAATAGAATGGACAACAAAAGAAGATTCATGAGAAATTCAGAGAATGGTCATTCAGGAAGAAGCATCCCTAAAGCAAGTAATGTGAGGAAAGTTAAGCTTAAGGGATTGTATGCGCCAGTTGTACTAAGTGTCACCCTTGCGAGTAAGGAATTTTGTTATCCTTGGTACAGAAGGATTACCGCAAGGCGACTAAGGGTCATCGATGATGTGAAAAGACGCCAAAGGTGAAAAGGTAAAACATCTATAGGTAGACCGTCGTGGCTCCAACTCTTAGTACTCCCCTAAAGGGGGAATATGAAGTGATGTGGCATTAAGTCAAAACTAAGTGGTTCTAGTAATTATGGAATGGTAAAGGAAGAAAGCAATAAAAATGATAAAGGGATGAGATTGCACTTATTCAAATCCATTGATATGCTATGGTTCAAGAACATTATGCAAACACGGCATCAAGGAAAGGAAGTAAGGGTTCATGCCCGGGATGTTATTGATAAATAAGGAGCTAATGCGAAAGTTAAGTTAAGACAAAGGAAATAACCCAAGAGAGATTTCGTGGAATATTGATATGAGAAAGGGCGAACAAGTAGTTGGTAGTTGATTTAGGAAGAGCCTAGTTATGGCTAGGCAGGAGGTTATAGACGAATCAACAGATAGATAAAGTTTCAACGTATGAGAGGAGATAATGATTTCATCCTTTAGATGAACAATAATAAGGAAGCATTGAAGGACTTGGATTTATACATATATGATAATAAGCGACAGAGCAACCTAGAATTAGGTAGCAGACCTCGATAATAATAAAACCAAGGTAAGAGTTATGGTATAGTATGACCTACGTAGATACAGTAAAGTCACACAGATGGATAATCGGGGCTGTGAAACAAGATATAGCAATAGTCGTAAGTTCGACAAAGTACCGAGCAAAGAACTTCAGTACACCTATAGATGCCTAAAGGGAAATCTTGTCAAGTTTTTTATATGTTTACAAAGTGAGGCCTGGAGATTGGCTTAAAGCTGGAGGAGAAAGGAGAGAAGTGTTGCATAGGCGCACTTACAAGGTCAGTGTCGTACAGGATGCATGATAGAAGGTAGCAACGATTATGAGATTGGAACGATTCTGACCACAACCCATGGTGTTGAAAAGACGCCTAGAGGAGGGAATGCCCTGGATTTTGGATTTATTCACAAAACAGTTGCCAAATGGCAAGGAGAGTATTAAAGTATTCGCAAGAGCTATGGGTTATGAGAATGATAAGTGCATTAGTCAACATTCGAGGACGAATGTTCCAAAGGGGGGAATAATGTTACACCCCATGTTTTCGTACGTGAAAGTACGCGATAAGTAAATTGATGAAAGCTCGGAAATGAGATGTTACATCCCGCATTTTAGTACGTTGAAATTTCGTCGTAAATTAACTGACGTAAGTTCGGGAATGAGATTATTTTGAGATTATAAGCACTATGTTATTTCAAACAAATGATAAGTAAAATTCGTGAAGGTGAGAGGGTAAGCGAATTGAAGAAAATGAGTTTTGTTGAGGTTTGTCATTTTAAGATAAAATACGATCCGAGCTACAATACCCGTTATTTATGGACTAGCGCCATACAAGGTACCACATGACCACAATAGTAAGGTGTACAAAGTGTGTTAAAAGTGAGTAGTATTTTAAGTAATTTGAGATAACTCCTAATTATGGATTAACGGGGGATTAATAAATCAATTAAGGAATTAAGTGGATAATTATAGGATAAGTTTGATTAAGCTCCCAAACGTGGCAGCCCACCATTCCATATAATGACTCTAGAATTAAATGGAAAGGTGGTACATTTTAAAGAAGATAGGTGACACCATGTCTTGAAAGGTAGGGCCCACACCACCGAGACTTAAAATCCATCTCTAGATTCAAACTAAAGATGTATTACATCTATGTGAAAGGCTTCAGCAAGGTGAACTTCATTAGCAACGTGAGTATCTTCAATCTCTCACTCAAACGAGACTTTGTAATGTTATAGCAACGAGATTTTGCGATCCGAAGGGAGTACGGTGCAATTTTTCTACAGAATATCATACGAAGTTTTTCCTACCTTGATCCGCCGTTACGTGATTTTTCACAATCGACGTGTGTTAAAGGGATTTTCAAGAGAATCGACTCAGGTATGTTAAGGCTATCCCTTCTTTCCTTTTGGAATGATCCATACAATACAAAAAAATGAGCAAATGCACAACTTCCATAAATGACTCTATTCGTAGAAGTATTAGAGGTGTGTGCGTTCTTGAATTCCCATGTGTCTTACTATTACATCTTCTTTTCATGGGTCTCAGAAAAATACGTAAGTTGAAAAAAGTTTACTTCATGATATTACTCAAAGGCATAATGGTCTTATGACATTCCGAGAGATTTTATTGACGTACTTCTCATGCATTGCATTCATTTATACATTTACATTGACTCATAACCAGATGGTGTTATATACGTGTATATATATGTATATTATATGTATATGGGAAAGGTTACGACATTATATACGCACTACCACCTGATCAGCTGATATACGTTGATGATTTTGCCCACAGTGGCCGAGATGATATGATGGGATTCCCTCAGAGGCTTGATGATGTTATGTACACTTATACCTATGCATGACACGTCATTTATATGCACGTGCATGACATTATAAATGTTTTAGAATTTACAAAGTTATTTAGATTTACAGGCGGGATTCTTTATTCCATGTTTAATCTATGTCTCTTATGTATTGATATGCATGCCTTACATACTCGGTACATTATTGGTACTGACGTCCCTTTTGCCTGGGGACGCTGCGTTTCATGCCCGCAGGTCCCAATAGACAGGTCGAGAGTCCTCCATTATCCTATGATAATGTGATAAGTAAGATATGTATGTTGGTACTCGGTTTAGTAAAGTACAAGGTGCCCGTTGTGGCCCATAGGTTTTGGTCGTGACAGTTTTATTCATTACGTGGGTTGGGTAGTTCTGTGCTAGAGTTCGTTCTTTCTTATGGTTCATATTCGAGTTGTAGCTTTTTGGCGCATTGATGGCGTTATATGAGATTTTAGAAGGTATTTGAGGTGGCTTATTGCCCGAGCAGCTTGTATAGGGTAAGACGAGATTATTGGACCTGAAATCTGTGCAATCGGATTTATGTAAGATATATTAGAGAGAAAATATCATTACTCAGTTCAGAATGAGGTAATGGTCCTCGTCAAGAGGAGAGACTCCATGACTTATTGATTTGGAAGGTGGTTATGAGCTTCTATATATTGTTTTCATCGTTGCAGTATCGCAAGGGTAGGATAAGGGCTTTTGTGCATATGAGGTATACTACGGGCATCAAGTTAGTGAATTTGGAGCTTCTACAGTTGGAGGATGTTATTATGGGCATACGAATTATGTGGTGCATTGTGTGATTTCAGCATGGGTACATGATCAAATTTGGTACAATGGGTTGAGATTGATACAGTGTTTGTATGCTGGAATCAGGTCTCACAGAGAATTTCGGATGTTGGAATTTGGTTCTAGGCTTGTGGGCTAAGGTAGTAGGAAGGATCTTCAGTCTGAATCGAGCTTGGGTTGTGGTGGCACGAGTAGGTGCACGAGGTGTTAAACAACGATTTTGGGAAACGTTGGAACAGTTCTTGGCACGTAAACAATATGTTTAAGTGGGAGAATGTAATGACCCAATCGTTTGTTTTGAGCTCTAGCTTTTTTTGTGTCGGTTTGAGGCCTTGCGTAGCTTCACTTCATGTTTTATGACTTGTACGCGTGGTCGGTATTGAATTCTGGGAAGCTTGGAGTTCGTTCGGAAGGAAAAATCTCAATTTGGAAGCTTTAAGTTGGAAGAGTTCAGGCATGCGCACGGGTAGGAGTCTGCCTGAGTCGTGCGGCCCCAGGTAACGCCTAGGAACTCGGAATTGGGATTTGAAGGTTTCAATAAGTTTGTATGATGATTTCGGACTTGAGAGTATGTTCAGGTTGAGTATCGGGTTGTTCGGGAGCATTTCAGCTCTTATTGTGGAAAGTTGGCATTTTGAAGGTTTCAGAAATTCCTAAATTTGATTTGAAGTGGACTACGATGTTATTGATGTCTAGGATTTCGAGCCTTGGAATATGTTTGTATAGGGATTTGTGGCTTGTACGTAAAGTTTGGTGTCATTCCGGAATGTTTAAGTATGATTCGGACGCATTCGTCGAAGTTTGAATGTTTGAAAGTGGAAAGAAAGATTTTGATCGTCGATGCATGATTTTGATGTTATTCGTGGCATTTCGAGCCTTTGGATAAGTTTGAATAAGGTATTGGACTTGTTGGTGTGATTGGACGGGGTCCCGGGGGCCTCGGGTGTGATCGGGGTGGTTTCAGACCAAGTTTGGGTGTTTTGATGCTACTGGTTGCTCGTGTCATGCTTCGGGATCGCAACTGGACCTACGCGATCGCGAAGAAGGATTTTTGGACTTTTTGAAAATGTTCATCACGAACGCGGAGAAGGAGCCGGCTTACCCTTTGCGAATGCGACAGGGAGTCTTGAACGCATAGAAGGATGGGGAGCTGGGGGACCTGGAGTCGTTAAGCCTTGGCGAACACGACGCTTATACCATGAACCCGAAGTAGTAGGATCCGAAGCCTTAGAGAAAGAGACCCGATGGTCATGAACGCGTAGAGGAAATTTGGGTAGCAATATTTTTGGCCTTTGCGATCGCGAAGAGGAAAAGCTTGGGCAAACTTCAATTTATTTCGGGATTTGGCTCATTTCTTTCACTTCTCTCATGGTTGGGCGATTTTTGGAGATCTTAAATGGGAGATTTTGATCATCTATGGCAATATAAGTAATTCTAATATATTATAGGTTAATTACATGGATTCTACAAGGATTTAAACATGGAAATTGGTAGAAATTGTGAGATTTTCACAGAAACTTAGAATTTGGTATATTTGGATTTTGATCACGAAATTGGACATGGAATTGGGAATAAATTATATATTTGAGTTTGTTGTGTTATGGGTAATGTTTATTTTCCAAAACTTTTGGAATCCGGGCACGTGGGAGATAAGTGGGGATTTTGGCTAGCCTTTTAGCTTTCGTTTTAGTCAAAAGCGTTTAATTGTGTTCCCAAAAACTGATGAAATGTGTTAATTGCAGAAATATTTGAAGATGAACTCCCGAGATGAAATCCAACTTAAAAAGGAGTTATTTGAACTCAAGGACAAAAAAGGCACCAAAGCTCAGAAGTGTGGACCACAGAATACCATCTGTGGCTACACGTGATGAAAGAATTTCCATCAGAGAATGGTACAATGTGCGGTCCGCACATGAATTGCGGCCGCAGAAGCAAGGTTAGTAGCAAAGTTCAGAGAACCTGCATCTCAAGTCCACCAAAAGTGTGAACAACACAATTATTGTGCGTCTGCAGAAGAAGAGATATGCAGTCGCAGACTTCCTAACCTGTCAAGCTGAAGAAAAGTGTGGACCGCACATGGAATTGTGCAGCCGCAGAACCACATGTAAGGGCATTTTTGTCCAAAATTTCCAGCCATGTATAAATAGAAGAGTTTCACTTTTTTTAGGTCAAGTTTTGACATCAGCTGCTAGAGTAAACGGTTCCTTTTACTCTTTTTAGTAGTTTTTGCTATTTTGAGCCTTTTGAACACAAAGTTTAGCAATATGGGTTTATTTATCATTTCTTCACCTATTTCTTCCATTTTAAGCATGAGTAGCTAAATTTTCACTAGGGTTGTGACCCAACCCTAGAGTGTAAACTTAATAGGTGTTTGATTTATTGCTTGTTTATGGTTGGGTGTTTATTATTTAACCTTGTTCTTGTTTTTATTTGTAGAATTAATGTTTGCAAAAATTAGTTCATGCCTATTTGACTTGGTCTCTACCTGAGAAAGAGAGACTTAGTCTAGGAAAACTTGGCTAACAAGAAATTGGGTCAATCGAGAGATTGATAAGCCCAATTAAAGGGTTGAACCTAGAGATAGTAAAACCCGACTAGAGCTTTTTATCAACCGTTTTGTTCAATACTGTCATGCCCCGAACCTGGGAGACCGGCACCTGGTGCCTCACCTACCCTTATGTACCAACTTGCGACTAAGAGATTCAGAACATAATATGTTGGCCATGGGCCACATTGAAAGACAATTGCAAATGTTGACTAAACATCAAAAGCTAGGTCGACAAGGCCTTCATAACTACTACAGTTGGCAAACCAACAAAATATACATACAAGGCCTACATGTCACGCCCCAAACTAGGGGAGGCACGACTGGCACTCGATACTGTATTCGATCGAGTTA